>CAUYLG010026187.1:0-129401 GCA_963573385.1 Cacajao melanocephalus | reverse complement strand
ATTTCCATATCTATTGTCGTGGACAGGTAACCATTTGTAGTCTGGAGCCCTCGGGGTAGCTGTGGCAAGAGGGCAGAGCCTCCCTCCCTCCTGCATTGGCGCCGGGCCGGGCCGCGCGGGGCCGGGGGGGGGGCCCCCGCGCGCCGGGGGGGGGGCGGGCCGCCCCCCGCGCGGGGCCCCCGCGCCCGCCGCCGCCGCCGCCCGCCCCCCACCCCCCCGCCGCACACCCCACACCCCACCACCCACCCAACACCACCCACAAAACAACAAACAAAAAAAAAAAAAAAAAAAAAAAAAAAAAAAAAAAAAAAAAAAAAAAAAAAACCAGAGAGAAAGATAAAATTAGGTTTTTAACATAGTATGCAAAAATGTTATAAATCTCACTGGCAAATAGATTGCAACTTAGATTGTCATCTAATTCTAAACAAAATTGTATAAAAGTAAAATAAACATTCAGAATTCATTATTTAGGAATGTATTCCTATAACTTTGAATATAGGGGTTAATATTTCTTTAGTGAGACAAGAAATTCGGTAGGACAAAATAAATGTTTGAAATGTGGCATTAAATAAAATTATTGTGCATTGTAGTTATTCAACAGAAATGGATTAGATGGCATATATAAAATATGTGAAATAAAGGATCACTGTACCTTTCTCCACTTGAATAAGTATTACTACATATCAAAAGAAAAGTGAGCAAGGGCTATGAGCGATCAATTCAAAGAATAAATCAAAATGGCTGAGTACACGGAAACATACTCAAGTAATAATTAGTGAAATTACTTGTTTTAATGAGGAACCATTTTTCAAAATTAAGAAAGATTAATACAACGTATTTGGGGTGAATTTATGGAAAATGGACTTCCATACATTTCTTAATATTGGGAGAATAAACTGCTACAAAATTGTAGCATAGCAACATAGCATTATCTATCCAATTTTAAATGCATGTGATTTTTAATGTAGTGATTCTTCTTTGATCAAGCTAATCTAAAGAAAGGGAATTGCCAGTATATAAGTACAAGCATGATTCTGTACACAATTGTGTAGAATAGTAACTTGTGAAATCTGAATCATCAATATGAAAATTGGTGAATAGATTATCATACTATCATACTGTGAAATATTATTAATCAATTAAAAACAATGAGATAAGTTGCATATATTGCTCAAAAATACATCTAAGATATCTTAAATGAAAACAAAAAATCCTGAGTAACTTACTGAGAATTATCCCATATTTGAGAAACAAACGTGCATATGTGTTATATGGGAGCATATAAGTTATATAGAGGTACACCTTAAAGTTTAGTCATGTGTCCCTTAAACATGGTGATGTTTTTCAAGAATGTGTCCTTAGGAGATTTCCTTGTGTGCCCATCATGGAGTGGACTTAAACCCAGATGCCACAGCCTACTAAACATCTAGGCTATATGGTATAGCCTATTGATCCCAGGCTACATATGTCCAGCATATTACTGCACTGAATGCCATAGGCAATTATAACGTAATGGTATTTCTGTGTCTAAGCATATTGAAACATAGGAAATGTACAAAAAATACAGTGATATAACCTTAAGGGACTATTATGTGGTTCACTGCTGCCTGAAACCTCATTACGTGTTGCATGATTGTATACTACTATTAATTCCTTTTCATTTATTTGCCATGTATATTGACCCATCATTTTGTTACCAATATTTTTAATTTATTTTTAGATATTTTTTGACAAATATCACATAAAATTTTTAACCCAATCATTTGATGAGGAAATTTAAACCACATATATAAATTGTAATAAACATATTTGCTTTCATTTTTCTATACTATTTTATGTGCATAATGTAGTTTACATTACTGCTATTCTCTTTTTATTTATTTCTTCTCACATTACTGCACTGATAAGAGTCCCTTTTATTCCTTCCCTTTCAATTCTGCTTTTGTGTAATTCCTCTTTAACTGTGACATATAAAAGCTTAATTTTAAAATTATATTAAGAAATTAAGTAACAGCTACTCTCTACTAAAGATATTAGATGATCTCCATCCAAAATTGAGTTTTATAATTTCTTTGCTTTCTCACTTAAAGCTCCTCACATCAACTTTTAAAACCTAGAAAAAAAGTGAAAACAGAAGTAGCAAAAACTGACTCAATCACATGATATGGGCCTGGGAATTCTTACATTTTCCTTGCCTACCTAGGGGGTCAGAACTTAGGTCTACACAAGTTGTTCAAGGTAAATAAGTGATTATAAGTAGCCACACAGACTTGAGCCATTGTCTTACTACCTCTAATCTTAAGGTTATATTCATGCATATAAGTTTCTATTTCTCTTTTGTTAATGCTAATATGTTATCTTTCTATAAGAAAGTTATTGACTTAAGTCTCACACCTTATACAAAAATAAACTTGAAATGAGTTACAAATGTAAATGTAAAATGCAAAATTATAACGCTTTTGAGAGAATACATAGAAAAACTTCTTCAGCATGCAGGACTCAACAAAGAACACAGACTGACAACAAAGCACTATCCATTAAAGGAAAAAAAAATGATGAACTAGACTTCATCAAAATTAAAAACTTCTGCCTTGGAAAAGATCTTGTGAAGCGAATCAAAAGACACGCTACAGAGTGGGAGAAATTATTTGTAAGTCACATGCAACAAAAGACTAGTATCTAGAAAATATAAACAACTCCCAAAAGTCACAGTAAACAAACAAGTAATCCAACTGGAAAATGTCCAAAAGAGATGAAGGGGCATTTTACCATAGAGGATTTACAAATGTCAATTAATTTGTACATTAAAAGGTGTTCAGTTTCATTAGCTATTAGACAAATAAAAAATATATGACAATAACATATCACCACACACGTATGAGAATGACTAAAATAAAACTGAGACAATGCCAAATACTGGCAAGGATGTAGAGAAACTGAATTACTCATACATTATTAGTGATAATGTGAAATAACTCACATATTTTGTCAATTTCTTAAAAAAAAATTAAACTACCATACCACTTGGCAATTAAACTCCTCAGTATTTATCCCAGAAAAATGAAAATCTGTGTTCATATGAAAGCTTGTACATGAAAGGTTTTATTTTTTGTTTGTTTGTTGGCTTTTTTGGCAGCTTTATTTATAAAAGACAACTAGAATCAGCCCAAATGTTCCTCTGCAGCTAATGTTTAAACAAACTCTTTTCTATACATACCATAGAATACTGTTCAGCAATAAAAAGTATGAACTGTGGATATCTGCAACAATGCAGATGGATATCCAGATCGTTATGCTGAGTGAAAAACTTTTTATAAAACAATCCTAGAAGGATATACACTATATTATTCCATTTATATAATATTTTTGAAATAATAAACTACAGAAAGGAAGAACAGATTAGTGGTTGTCAGCACTTAATAAGGTGGTGGGAGCAGGAGAGACCTCAGTGTGACTCTAAAAAGGTGTCATTAGGGCCTTTGTGGTGATGAAACTCTTCTGCCACTTGACTGTATCAATGTCAATAAGTTGGTCTAATGTACTACAGTTTTACAGGATCTTTCTGCCTTGTTACTTAAAACTGCATAAGAATTTACAGTTATCTCAAAATTAAAAAGTGTAATAAAATATTTTTGGTCTGCTTTAAAAATAAATGATTTATTTCAGTAGTAAAAAGAAGTCCACCCTGAGTAGCTCAAAGAAAATTGCCACCTCCCTGGACCTCTCAATATGCTACCCTTTCTCACTCAATCCTCTGTTCCTTGTCCCAAGATACTCTCTGCATGCACACTGTTCTGGTTGGCTCTGATTGTACTTAATATAGTTCACTGCTTTTCCACACTTCTAGTGGAAAAGTGGCTGCTGGCACCAACAATTTATAGAGGTCACCTCTCAATATGCCACCTTCTATTTAAAAACAGCATGCTTCCTGTACGTTCGTTTGAAAGCAGTGAAGTCACTATTTCTCTAGCCAAATGAAAAAACTGGTAGTCCTCTGTGACTTTTCACTCGAACTCATTAGTAACTCTCCCAACCGTTCGACAATCCAATTATTTATGGCAACATATTTATTCTCAATTTTATCTCAATTTTTCACATTTTTCTTCCTTCACGTTAGACCCTATTTCTAGCCTTTGTGCAAAACCTGCAAACTGCTCGTCCTCTCAACAGCCCTGCATAAATCCATTCTTCACACTGCTGACAAAATTATTTTTAAATTAAAAGTATGATGTTGCAACTAATCCAATTAAAATCCTTTACTGTATCCCTCTTTTTTCAGATAAATATCCTAACTATATAACCTAAAATATCCTTCATTACCTGGTCTACATTAGCCTCTCAAGATTTATATATGGTGAATCTCTTCATAAAAACGTGCATTGATGTTTCCAATCTATGTCCTCTCCTTTCTTTCTCTTCCTACTCAGACTCCTCTAACTCTTAACTTTCTGACGGCTCCTAAAATAACTCCCGTTTCCCTCCATCCTCCTCCCTGCTCTTTCTTCTCCTTTGTTTTCTCCTTCTAATGATTCTCCCTCTTTCCTTTCCGGCTCTTTCATTTTCCTTCACTTTTCTTCGTTGTCCTTTATCTCTTTATTCATCCTCTGCTGTTTCCACTTTTTAAATTCATGTTTTAGCTTTAAAATTTTCACTTTTAATTTCATTATTATTTTTGAACAGACAATGCGTTAGCATGGTTGAAAAGTTAAAACACAAAAAGTGCGCTGTGAAGTCTCCCTCTCATCTTTATCTTACTGTTTTCTACTTCTCTCTCTTCCTGGAAGTTTGTTTCTCATGTATTCTGTGGGAGATTATATGTATATACTCATATATAATTATGCATAATAAATATATAATATGCATGTATAATATAGTCATGCCTTAATGAAGGTGATACGTTCTGAGAATATGTTGGGCGATATCGTCATAGTGGGAAGCTCATAGAGTACATCCTCAAACCTAGATGCTGTAGCCTACTACACACCTACGCTATACGGTATAGCCTATTGCTCCTAGGCTACAAACCTGTACAGTATCTTACTGAACTGAATACTGTAGGCCAACCTTGTTCAAGGTGCAGGCCCCAGTACACATACAACCCAGGACTGCTTTGAATGCATCCCAACACAAATTCATAAACTTTCTTAAAACATTATGAGATTTTTTGGGTTTTTTTTTTTCTTTTAGCTCATCAGCTCTCATTAGTGTTAGTGTAGTTTATATGTGGCCCAAGACAATTCTCCTTCTTCCAGTGTGGCCCAGGGAAGTGAAAAGATTAGACACCCCTGCTGTAGGCAATTGTAACACGATGGTATTTGTATATCTAAACATATAAAAGGTGAAGTGAAAATAAGGTATAGTAGAAAAGACAGTACTCCTGTATAGGGTACTTACCACGAATGAAGCTTATAGGATTGGATGTTGTTGAGTCAGTGAGTATGTGGTAAGTGAATATAAAGGCCTAGGATATTCCTATACACCACGGTACACTTTATAAACACCAAACACTCAGGCTATATTAGATTCATAAAAAAAATTTTCTTTCTTTAGTAATAAATTTCCCTCAGCTTATTGTAACTTTATTACTTTATAAACCTTTTAATTTTTTTAAACTTTTTGATTCTGTGATAACACTTAGTTTCAAACATACATTATGTAACTGTACAAATTTTTTACATCTTTTATAAGATTTTTTTCTGTTTATATAATTTTTTTAATTTTTCGTTTTTAAAACATGTTTGTTTAAAAACTAGACACAAACCCACACGTTAGTTGAGGGCTACACAAGGTCAGGACCTGTGTAGGTCCTGTCTTTATATCACTGTCTTCCATCTCTACATCTTGTCTCACTGGAAGGCCTTCAGGGGCAATAACACATATGGAGTTGTCATCTTCTATGATAACAATGACACGTTCTAGAATACCTACTGAATGACCTACCTGAAGCTGTTTTAACATTAACATTTTTTTAATAAGTAGAGGAAGTATACTCTAAAATAACACTAAAATCTATAGTAAACATGAACCAGTAATATAGTCATTTATTATTATTATCAAGCATTACATAGTACACATAATTGTATGTGCTATACATTTATATTACTGGCAGCACAGCAGAATTTTTACACCAGCATCACTACAAATGTGAGTAATGCATCGCTCGGTGACATTACAATAGCTACAACATCTCTAGGGAATGGGAATATTTCAGCTCCATTATAATCTTATAAGACCACTATCTTACATGTGGTTCATCATTGACAGAAACGTTGTTATGCAGTGCTTGACTATATTTCAGATAGATAGATAGATAGATAGATAGATAGATAGATAGATGATAGATAGATAGATAGATAGATAGATAGATAGATAGATGATAGATAGATAGATGTTTGTTACAGGAATTTGACCTTATAGAATTCTACTGTAGGAGCTGGAAAAGGTATCTCTGTAAGATTCTTGTCTTCCTGTCTGATTTGGAGCTTGAAGTTCACAGAGCTGGCAGTCAAATGGGAAGATCAATGGAAAGTGAGAGAATAGGTAAATCCACAGAAAGAGAGAGTAGATTAGTGATTTCCAGGAACTGCATGGTTTGAGATGAATGCTCCATGGCTGTAAATTGGCTCAGGGTTATTTTTTGGTCGGTGAAAATGTTGTCAAGTTAAGATAGTGATGATGATTGTAAAACTCTGAGGATATTCAAAAAAACACTACATTGTGCACTTTAAAGGTGAATTTAATAGGGTGGAAACTGTAGCTCAAAAAACCAAACAATAAAAGCAAAGTAAGAAAACAAAGGAAGAAAAATGTGTGCAGTATGTTTTCCGTAGTGTGAAGAAAAAGCAAAAAATAATAGTGGCTTGTAAATGTCTCAGCTTGGCCAGGCTGAACAATATTCCCCAGAATTCCTTTTCTTCTACATTTCCAGTTACGGTGGGTCATATTTAATTTTGCTCAAAGTTTGGAGGGCAAAAGAAAAGTTAAAGCCACTTTGAGTGCTGGGGCACAGTCACTATGTGATCTTGTAGCCCACACACATTGCTGCAAAGCTAAGGAGCATGTTGTTGGTATGGAACAAGAGTCTGCAACTGTTCCACTTTCCCTCAGCTTTGCCAGTTTCTTGGCATGGAATGCATTTGGTTCTGTCCAATGGGAGCCAGAATCTCAGGACACCCACCTTATTGAGAGTGAAGGCAATGAGAATGGACATGGGATGAGAAGGGACATGGGTATTAAGCCAATCTCATGGACTCTAGTTCATGCTCATGGGTTTGCCATTATTTTTTGCTCTTCCCCACTGGACGTTCATTTTCCCCTCCTCTAGTTCTTTCAGTTTTGTTTCATTCATCTATGTCTCTGCTGTGTTATGTTAGTATCACACCACTGTCATTAGTGTCACTTGGTAGTCAGTTTTGAAACTGGGAAGTTTGAGGTCCCCACGTTTGTTCTTCACATGCAGGATGGTTTTGATTCCAGATCCTTTGAATTTTCCCATAAATTTTAATATGAGCCTCAACTTGGCCAGGCTGAGATTTCTGACAGCTGCAATTTTCACAGAACTGCATTGAATCTGCCCATTAATTTGGAGAGTATTGCCATTTTAATAAAATTAAGTATTATAATTTATGACCTAGTATGTTTTTCCATTTATTTAGGTCTTCTATAATTTATTTCTATAATTCTTCTATAATTTATAATTTGTATGCCTTTCAGTATAAAAGTCTTCTACTTATTTGGTAATTAACTTTACTCTTAATTACCTTAGTTTTGGATACTACTATAAATGGATTTTTTTCCTAATATTGTTTTTGAATTGTTCATTGCTAGTGTGTGCAAATCTATTTGATTCTTTTCAATCTTGTTTATTTTGGCAAAATACACATAATACAAAACATACCCTCTTACCGCGTATAAGTATACAGTGCAGTGGTATTAAACAAATCCATAAGGTGCAACCATCACCACCATCCAGCTCCATAACTCTTGCTATTGAAATTCCATAACTATTGCACAGTAACTACTTTTGTCCTCTATGATTTTAGACTCCTGAAAGTTCTGCATCTACATAGAATGACGCAATATTTATCTTTTATAACTGACATTTCAGTTAGCATAATGTCCTCGAGGTTCATACACGTTGCAGTATACTGCATAATTGTCTCCCTTTTTAAGTCTGAATGATGCAACAACAACATGAGCCCTAGATTAGCAGCAATATGTGTGGGCTACAAGGTCACATAGTGACTGTGCCCCAGCATTCAAAAGTGGCTTTTGCTTTTTTTTTCTGCCATCCAAACTGTGATCATTATTAAATATGACTCGCCCTAACTGGAAACATATTTTATGGACATACCACATTTTACTTCTCCATTTATATATCAACAGACACTTGGACTGTTTCCATATTTTAGCTCTTGTAAATAATACTGTAAAAATACTACTTTGAGATCTCATTTTGAATACTTTTGGCTATATATCAAAAAATGGAACTGCTGAATCATATGGCAATTCTATTGCTAATTTTTGCAGAAATGGATATACTGTTTTCTAGAGCAGCGCTAACATTTTACATTCCCACTTATAGTGAATAAGGGTTCCAAAATTCTCCACATTCTCAGCATTTGTTATTTTCTGGGTTTTGTTTGTTTCTTTGATAGTGGCCAACATAACAGATGTGAGGATTCTCATTGTGGTTTTGATTTACATATTCCTAATCATTAGTGATGTTGGAAATCTTTTCGTGTGCTTATTGGCCATTTCTCTATCTTCTTTGTAGAAATATCTATTCAAGTAGCATTTTGGCATCAGGTTGTTTACCTATTTTGGTGCTGGAGTTTTAGGAGTTCTCTCTACATTTTGGAAATTAATCTCTTAACAGATAAAAGATTTGCAAATATTTTCTCCCATTCTGTGGGTATTCTTTTTAATCTATTAGTAATGTCGTTTGATGCGAAAAAAATTGTATATTTTCATGCAGTCAAATTTGCCTAGTTTTTCTTTTATTGCTTGTGCCTTTAGTTCATATCCAAGAAATCATTACCAATTTCAATATGGTGAAGTTTGTCCTGATTTTTGTTGTTGTTGGTGGTGGTGGTGGTTTTCTCTAAAAGTTGCAGTTGCAGTGTTTTAGGTCCTACATTTAGGTCTCTGATTCATTTTAAGTTAATTTTTAATTTTTAATGATGTTAGAAAATGGTCCAATTTCATTATTTTGCATATGGCTATACAGAGTCTCCAGGATAATTTGTTGAAAATATTACTTTTTTCCTATTAAATGGTCCTGGCACCCTTGTCAAATATCATTTAAGTATATATTTAAGGGTTCATTTCTGATCACTCTATTTCATTGGCATGTATGTTTATTTTTATGGCACTATCATACTGTTTTTGACTATTGTAGCTTGTAGTAGCTTTTGAAATCAGAATGTGTGAGTACTTCAGCTTTATTTTTTACATTGTTTTAGCTATTAAAAATTCAATTGCTTTCTGCATGTATTCTGCAGAATTTCTGACTCATTGTTAATTCTAATAGTTTCTTTGTGTTTAGATTTCTTAATATTTTCTTTGTAAAATGTCATGCCATCTGCAAATACATAAAGTTTTACTTTGTCCTCTCCTTTCTGGATGCCCTTTATTTCTTTCTCTCACCTAACTGTTTCAGCTAGAACTCCAGAAATGTTCACTAGAGTTGGTGAGAGCAGACATCCTTGTCTTATTACCGATGTTAAGAGGGAAACTTTCAGTCTTTCACCATGAAGTCTTCAATTAAAATTTGTGGGTTTTTTGTTGATGTTTCTTATCAGATTGAGAAAGTTTCCTTCTATTCTTAGTTTGTTGCATTTTTTAAGTCATGAAACTGTGTTGGATTTTGTCAATTTTTTTTTTGTCCACTGAGATGATCATATAGTTTTTGTCTTTTAATCCTTTTCCTTTGGTTTTATTGCTGTCTGTATTCCATACTATGCCTTGCCTCTTGTCTCTGCTCCCCTACTTTTCTTTGATGCTAAGTTTTTGTATAGGCTGCATCCTCTGGTGGAAACAATGCTAATCTCATAAAGTACCTCTATATACTTAAATGATTCTCTATATACTTAAATGATATTTGACAAGAGTGCCAGGACCATTTAATGGGGAAAAAACAGTATTTTCAACAAATTGTCCTAGAGACTCTGGGTAGCCATTCCCTTTGCCTGTGTCTCCCTTGAGTCCCAATGTCTGGTCAGCTGTCTTTTTATCTTTCTCCTACTCATTTCCAAGCACAATCATCACTCATGGCTGTGCAGGTTGTGTATTTCGGAAACCTATAAGTCTCACGAATATTACCGCTTACCATAAAGGTCTGTATTGATTATAATATCTGACTGAAGGCAGCAAAGTTTTTTGAGGAAAGGGTAGTTTCTATTCAAATACATAGGAGGATGGGCTAGCAGCAAGAAGTATAGTAAGCTCCTCGAAGAAGATAAAGTCATTCCTTGGTATCCATGGGAAGTTGGTTCTAGACCTCTCCACCCTCAACACCAAAATCCATGTATGCTTAAGTCCCTAATATAAAATGGTATAGTATTTGCATATAACCTATGTACATCCTCTCATATATTTTAAATCATCTCTAGATTACTTATAATACCTAATACAAAGTAAATGCTATGTAAATAGTTGCTATACTATATTGTTTAGGGAATAATAACAAGAAAAATATCTGTACATATTTAGTACAGGCACAACCTTCATTTTTTAAAAAATATTTTAGAATCTTGGTTGTTTGAATACATGGCCGTGGAATCTACAAACATGTAAGGTCGACTATAATAATATTTGTTCATTATTGGAGCCTCAGCATTGAGTATAATATATAATAAATAAATATATGCTAAAAAATAAATAAATTACAGATGTGTAAGTGAATGAATGAGATCTTGACAACCTTTTCAATTCTGATAGTCACCATGATAATACCAAAGTTGGCTCTAATCTCATCTCAGCTTCCATTTTTGTGCCTCACTACTTAGGCTGTGCTTCTTTATTATTATATCTGCTCTGGTCAATCTTACTGCTTCCTCCATGGTAACTATAAATGCTGTGGCATACATGTCTTTGCAACCAATAATCTAATCACACCTTAGAAGTCAATGGATGATACCACTGCTATCTACTGCTGTCTTTTCTGTAGCCTTATTTCTCCCCAACAATCTGGCCAGACAGCGCACAGATTGTTCTTGTCAGGTATACCATGGAAAATTTGGAAAAGTTATGGTAAAATTTTGAATTATTGAGAATAATATTACCATAATCTAAATGGGTTAGAAGTGCCAACCTGATCTGAAAGTTTTCCATGTGGTAGCACATTATTACATGTAATTAAGCCAAAATTAAAAGAAAAAACAACATGAAAAAATTGTCATAGTACAGTACTAAAAAGAAGATATGCAAATGCCTACATGTTAAAATATTATCTGCATATTAAAATAAAAGGAATAAAAATAAAACTATATCCCTCATCCACCACATTGGTATTTATTGCCTAGACTTTTTATAAGCATTTGATATTAATTTTCTTCAGAATGAATAATATATTTGTATTCAAATTTACATTATTCAGATAAATCACAGACAGCCTAATTAAATCTACAATACTTAATGTGTGTTATCAGAACTGTCAAATTATAAATCATATATACATATATATGCATGTATACATATATATATACACACATGCATGTACACATACATTTTAAACACAGTTCCAGTATTTAACCTGATCACATAATAACATAATAATAATCATAATAATAAGGAATCATTGGCTTTCGAATTCTATTCATATAAATATAAAAGTGTTAAGTTTTCTTTACTTAAGAAGAAACTGTTGTTTTTAGTTTTATCAATAGATGGCACTACTATTTACCATACTTTTTGCTAAAATATAACAAAATATTTGCTGAAATATATCAATTGATAATATAATTATTTAATTAAATCATACAATTAATTTATTAATTTTTCTACTTAAAAACTTGCTTTCAATAAACAATTTATTATTTCCTTGAAATAGTAATGTATCACCTGTAAATATTCATTTTCAAAATGATACTTATAATCTTTCATCTTTTATTAATACAACATGATAATTACTATGAAATGCATTTTTATTATGTACAGACTTTTTAGATACTTTTTAGGACATATTATTATATAATTATTATTTAAGGCATTCTAACTCAGAATAGGATTTGTAGGGAAGATGTCTATTGCAGGTGTCAGGAGTAGTGTTTTCACTGGGCGTTCTCCTTGCTTATTATTTATTTTTATTCTAAAAATTCAGTGGTGTTAAATCAAAAAATGAGCTGTAGTAAATTTCCAATTCAATAGCATAAATTATCTAAACAATGATAGAACACTGATAGTCACAAATGATATATTTTCTATTGATAATATTTTATAAAACTATATGATGGACAAAATTATACATATTTTGTTATAAAACACACTCCCAAATCACTATCATAGAAGCCACAGTATATGGAACCTTCTACTTATCCTCTGGCAAAGTTTACTTAAAATGATTTGTTATGTGGAAATGTGGGGCCGAAAGCAAAGAATTTGTAAGTGCCTCTCAGACTTCCTCATTAACAGCAAACCAATCAAAGTCCTCCAATCTATACAGATTTCTGGGATTCATTTGACATACCCTGCTATCATCATCATCATCATTATCATCATCATCCTATTTATTATAATTAGCCATAAGAACAACATCTTTTTGCATTTGATTAATACGAATATTTTGATTGACACTAAACTCTTAGAAGTAGGTGGCCTAGTAAATGTCAACTAAATTGAAATCCACTTAAATTTAATGTAATCTCCATAAATATATTGAAATAAATACATATATAGGTTTTGAGGGAAAATGCTACTTGCATTAACACATTTTTTCTTCGTGATCCTCATACATAATTATTTATCTTACATGAGTGGCAATCTTGATTATTAAAAGAACATTTAAGCAGACCAGAAATGAAATCTTGGTACCTGTTCAGGCTGTTTTCCTTTTGCACTGTACACACAGCTTTCTGGATTTATCTGACACCTCAAATTTCAAAATTTCTATGTGGGTCAGAACAGTATCTTTGCTATGGCACAAGAACATTTAATTGGTAACTTAACCTGTTATAAAATTAGTCTGAGTGCTGATTCCCTTCTTGTGAGGGTAATATAACTTAAGACATAAATTCCATGGTTTCATGTAGAATGGCCAAATTCCACCTATCCACAAACCATTTAATTAATCATTTCAGTATATTTATTTTTTAAATTCCAGTTTGATAAACAAAGTAGATCATTAAAAATTTATTTACTGTCTACTATTCACAAAATTAAACCTGTGAGATAAAGAATTGATGAGATATGGCTATTATTCATTGGATACCTAATCATTAAGACTACAGATACATGAAAACCCTGATAAAGGTGACATGATTATCAAATTAATTACTACTACTTGAAATGTATTTAGTAATGCACGATGTCTGAGATGGAATACATTACTGTGAACTACAATGTTCACTGGCATTTTGAGGTAAAACATGGAACATAAATTGGCTTTCAAAAACTGATCTGACTGCTGAGCACGGTGGCTCACACCTGTAATCCCAGCACTTTGAGAGGCTGAGACAGACAGATCACAAGGTCAAGTGTTTGAGACTAGCCTGGCCAAGATGGTGAAACCCCATCTCTACTAAAAATACAAAAGTTAGCCAGGCGTGGTGGTGGGCACCTGTAATCCCAGCTACTCGGGAGGCTGAGGCAGGAGAACTGCTTGAACCAGGGAGGAGGAGGTTGCAGTGAGCTGAGACCATGCCATTGCACTTCAGCCTGGCGGACAGAGCAAGACTCCATTTAAAAAAAAAAATGATCTGACTTAGACCAGAGAAAGTGAAACACACATGCCAATACTTGTGCCCTGATAAACTTCAAGAACTAATGTGCTGTAATAGCAAAAGAAATAATCAATGGAGTACATAGACAACCTAAAAAATGGGAGAAAGTATTCACAACTAGACATCTGACAAAGGACTAATATTCAGAATTTACAAGAAGCTCAAATTGGCCAGAAGAAACAAATCTCATCAACTAAAAAGTGGGCAAATGATGTGAACAGACTTTTTGTTTAAAAGACATACAAATGGCCAACAAACATATATTTTAAAATGTTCAACATTGCTAATCATCAAGGAAATGGGAATTAAGATCACAATGAGACACTAAGCCCGGTCAGAATGGCCATTATTAAAAAGTCAAAAAAAAAAAGATGTTGGCACAAATGCAGTGAAAAAGTAACACTTATATACTGTTGGTAGGAATGTTCATTACTACAACATCTATGGAAAACTGTGGTGATTTCTCAAAGAACTAAATGTGGATCTGTCATTCAACCCAGCAATCTCACTCCAGGATATCATCACCCAAACAGGTCATCATATAAACAAGACATCTGCACACATATGCTCATCATAATACAATTCACAGTTGCAAAGATATAGAACCAATCTAAGTCCCATCAACCAATGAGTAGCTGAAGAAAATGTCATATATATATATACACCATGGAATGTTCCTCAACTATAAAAAAATAACATAATAATGCCTTTTGCAGCAACTTGGATGGAACTGTAGGCAACTATCCTAAGTGAAGTAACTCGGAAATGGAAAACAAATGCATGTTCTTACTTATAAGTGGAAGCTAAGCTGTGGGTACACAGTGGCATCAGAGTGGCATAATGGACACTGGAGATTCAGAAGAGAGGATGAGAGAGTGGTAAGTGGTGACAAATTGCCTATAGGGTACAATGTAAACTATTGGTGTGATAGGCACCCTTAAAACCCACTTGATCACTAGACAATTCATCCATGTAACCAAAAACCATTTCTAACCTTAAAGCTATTGAAATAAAAAGAAATATACAAACAAACAAATAAATAAAATAATTAATGTATTAGAAGAGTAAATTGCATTGAAAAAGTTCCTGGATCATTTTCATTAAATTTTATTTTAAAGTAAATAATTAAATGTATTTTTATTTATTTATTTATTTAATTTATTTATTTAAACTTTCATTATAGGTTCAAAGGGTGCATGTGTAGTTTTGCTACAAGGGTATATTATGAGCTGCTGAGGTTAGGATTAGGAATGAATCCATCTCACAGTTAGTGAGCATAGAATCCAATAGGTAATTTTTCAGCCCTGATGCCATCCTCCTTCTCACATTTTGTACTCCCCAGTGTCTTTTGTTGCCATCTTTATGTCCACACGCACCCAATGGTTAGCTCCTGCTCATCAGTGAGGACATACAGTGTTTAGTTTTCCGTTTCGGCATTAGTTCACTTAACGATAAATTGCCTCCGGCTGCATCCTTGTTGCTGCAAAAAACATGACTGCCTTTTTTCTTTCTATGGCTGCATAGCATTCCATGTGCCACAGTACATACATGTACCACAGTTTCTTTATCCAATACAGAGTTGATGGGCACCTAGATTGATTCCACGTCTTTACTATTGTGAATAGCACTATAATGAACACAGGGCTACGTATGTATTTGATAAACATTTTCTCCTGGGTATATACCCAGTAATGAAATCTCTGGATTGAAAGGTAGTTCAAGTTTTAGTTCTTTGGGAAATCACCAAACTGTTCTCCACGGTGGCTGTACTAATTTACATTCCCACAGTGTGTAAGTATTCCTGTCTCCACAGCCTTGCACTCATCTGTTGTTTTCAGACTTCTTAACGAAGGCTATTCTAACTGGTGTGAGATCGTATCTCATTTAGGTTTTGATTTGCATTTTTCTAATGATGACAAACATATTTTCATATCTCATGGAGTGACCAAATAGAAAAAATCAAGGAAATGAATTATAATACTTACTCAAAAGTATAAGAAAGGCATTAAAAGGTATTAATCTGGGCCAGGCACAGTGGCTCACGCCTAATCCCAGCAATTTGAGAGGTCAAGGCAGACAGATCACGAGGTCAGGAGACTGAGACCATCCTGGCTAACATAGTGAAACCCTATCTCTACTAAAAATACAAAATACAAAAAATTAGCTGGGCATGCTAGCGCACGCCTGTAGTCCCAGCTACTCGGGAGGCTGAGGCAGGAGAATTGCTTGAACCGGGGAGGCAGAGGTTGCAGTGAGCTGAGATTGGGCCACTGCACTCCAGCCTGGGCAACAAAGCGAGACTATATGTAAAAAAAAAAAAGGTATTAATTTGGAGAACTCATGAAAGCCTATGTGTATTCTGTATTTTCCCAGGGCACCAGAGGCAGCATATTATTTCCCAAATTACTATTACATATGATGCTCTGCTTTATTGTTAATTTCTAAAACATTCTTCCCATTTGGTCAAGTTCAAAAATGACACAAATGTCAATGAATGAAATCAAATTTGCTATACATTATATGATTCAATAAAGTATGCTAAATAATATAAAGATTAGAGAATTCCAGTCGTAACTTGTCATAACCACCTATTTTTTTGGAACTTTAGAAATGTCATTTTACTATTTTACATTGAACTACAATTTAAACATGATATAGAAGAAATAATCATAAATTATACACAAAGATTTGAGAAAACACCATCATTAATACTAAAACCACACAGAGAAAGAGATTAGATAAATTAATTTAAATGAAGTAAAATTTATTTTTAAAACATATGGATTAACAAGCACACACGCAAATTGAAAAAGGTGCTTAAAATCTAATTAAGCTATCTTGAGAGTGTCCTCATGTTAAATCTTTAAGATGAAATAAGCCTCATTATCATATTAACCTTCTTTCCACTCTCTTGTTATACAAGTGTCATTACATTAATTAGTCATTATACTGTTTTTTAAGTGCTGGCCACCTCAAGAGTGTTTTGTAACATTACCTGGTACTTGTATATACAGAAGTCATCTGTGATATCTCACTCCTAGTCCAGTAAACCATGCCACGCTAATTTAAATATGTGTGTAGATACAACCAGATTATAATTTTATGAAGAAAATAATTTTGTAATATCAAAAACAAGTTACAGTACATTCAATTACCTATGTAAAAATTCCAGCTGAATGAGTTTAAGTCTAAGTCAATCATAGGTGAATACAAAATAATAGTATCTGAGATGAGTCACCTGAGATTTATTCCTATAAACAAGAGAATCTATACATGTCTTTGATTCATGTAGAGGATTTTCTTTCCTCAACCCTTACAAATGATGTTGTTTTATTGCTACTTAATTTCTAAAATGATCTTCCCATTTGGCCAAAGGAGCAGGAAGAATCATCGTCTTGGTGTGTTTTGAGAAAGATTAATTAAGCACATTGAACTCACCCTTTCTCATGTGTTGGATCTGCCTGAAAAGAGGATGCATTCTATTCTGCTCTCTTGGCAATAGGAGATTAGCAGCATTGGCTCTGTCTCTGGGTGCTGAAGTCTATGGTTGCGCAACAATGCCCATGACTTGGTAAATTCTGGAGTCCATATTTGCCATCTATCTTAACCACCTTCTCTAGGCAGCTTTACCCATAATGTAGGTAATATTTTGTCCTTTATATCAATCAATATTGCATCTTTCTCTTAAGTGGTTCTGAAGGCAAGGATCAGGAGGAAGAAGAGAGTGGTGTTAATTTACTGATCTCTTATATGCACAACATCGGATGCTTTGAGAACTCTTGAGATATTTACAAAGAATAAAGTGTAGTTGACATAGTAACACCAGGAGGAATCAAAGCTTTTGAAAGGGCTCCAGCAGGCAACTTAGCCCTGATGGTATATGCCTTAGGTCTGACCTTTTTTATAGCAGGGAAGTTAGCATTTATATGCTGCAGCTTCACAGGTGTCTTTGAATGTTAAGCTTTATTAAATATGGCATAATTCAGTGTCATCCTATTGGGTGACTTTTCCTCATAAATGAATAGCTGTGTTTGTGCAGGCAGAGATGTGTCTAACAAATACAGACATTAGGAAGCAGGTAACCCTACCTAGGAGCTGTCATTATTCAGCTTTGAATTATACAGATCAAGTTTGGTCTGGTATAAAAATCAAGGTTAAGGCAGAGATAGGTCATCTTATGTATCAGTAAGTGGCTTCTGCTATGTTTCTTAACCAGGTTTCTAATCAGTTTTTCTTTTTTTGTTTACCTAATGCATAGGCAGCTAATTTCCATTAGTAATACAAAGCACAAATATAGATAATAGCAGCTATAGTAAGCTATAGCAGCTATAGTAAGTAGTACTAAACTGACGAACTGACTAACAAAATTCCTTGTACTACCTTTAGTTATATAGAAGGAATCTAGCAGGGTTAACTTTCTATAAAGAGAGGTTTGTTCAAAGGTAACAAGTATCCCAATTCTGTTATGTATGTATTTTCTTATCATGTCTGTCCACAATGTGTTGTCACCCAAAGAAATAACATATATTGTATTATATTTTATTAATTTAGTTTACTTTTTTGATACAAGGTCTTGCTCTGTCACTTAGGCTGGAGTGCAGTGGCATAATCATGGCTCAATACACCCTCAACCTCTTGAGCTCAAGGAATCCTTGCACCTCAGCTTCCTCAGTAGCTGGGACTATAGAAACACAGGTGTGCATTATCATGCCCGGATAAATTTTAAAAAAAAATTTTAGTAGACATACAATCTCACTATGTTACCCAGATTGGTCATTATCCAGCCTCAATATTCCCTCTTTGGCCTCCCAGAGTGCGAGGATTACAAGCATGAGCCATTAAAGAACAAATACAAAGTAAAAAGCCATGGCTGCTATAAACATTTCTTGGTATCTAAGATCTGGGCCCAAGGGTTACCTGTTTCAAATACCAAAATTATATCATAGAAGTTGCAAAGGCCACCACTAATCCAAGGAAAGTCTCAAACTATTACACCAAGAAAAAAGTATCTTATTTTAGAGAAACGAATTTCAAGGGTTGGGTAGAGAAACAATTCAAAGAATGGGTTGCCAACTTAAAGCCTAAGACGGTAATTCCATTTCTGTTCCTCCACTGTCTCTAAGAATTGGGTTTGCTCAAGATACCAGGATACAACTGAAGTGATTTGAAAATATATACCTTCCATTTTCCATCACAACATAAATAGTAGAAAATGAATGCAAAATACAGGAAGAAAGACTGATTATGCTGGATAAGGTTTATTTGAGAGGACATCTTGGAGGTCATAGCCACATATGAAAGGAAAAATGAGATCTTTTAAGTCCAACACACACACACACACACTCATACACACACCACAGAGTGGCTCCGAGGACTAAATTATTTTAAGGATAGTGACCTTAGAAAATGAGGAAATGCTTTAGTTGTCTAGTGAATAAAGTCTTAGGTGGTGTCTAGCAGTGTAACAACAGAATGTGAAAAATCTCAGGGAGTAGAAAGAGTGGATATGTCAAACTATTCAGAACCAGGAACTAATGAGAAACATCTATTCATCTACTCATGTGCATTTATTCGGCAAGTATTTGCATCAGAATTATGTGCAAGTCACTGTTCTATATACCTGAAAGCAAGAAGAGAGAGAAAGAGAAAAATATCTCTAGTGAAAGTGGACCCCCCAAAATCTGTTCATATATCAAATAAGTAATTTACCTTATCTAATTGAATCTAAAATATTATTTGTATACCACAAAGAGAAAAATGCTGCCTCTTTAATAGATACCTTTGTTTCTTTTGTAACAATATAGTGGAATGCATCCTTATTTCAAAGACATTAGTACAGGAAGAAAAATCGTGTATAAAGAATATGTTAGGCTATGTGCGATTTTGTAGAAGGTAAAAAAACAGTGCTGTGAAGAAGAGTGAATGAAGAGAGGGGTGGGAGTGTAATTAAAATTTTAAATAGTGTAGTCTGGGTAAGCTTCACCGAGAATGTGGCATTTCAGCAGAGTTGAAAGAGTTTGAAAGAGACTTGTGGAGATCTGGCAAAGAATCTTTTGGGCAGGGAAAAGAGCCAGGTGCAAACACTTGCTATGTATAAGGTTCAAAAGGAAGTGCATGTTGAATGCAGCTGGATTACACCTTTTTTCTGCAAAGGAAAGAGTAGTAGGGTAGGAAGATATCCTAAGTACTGATAAGTCAGAACATTTATGGTTATTTAGGGCAGAGATTGGCTTTGAATCTGAGAGACACTGGGAGCCAATGGGATTTTAAGTAGAGAAGGGATATGACTTGACCTCATAAGCATGAAGTTGGAGACACATAAAGCTAAGAATAATTGAGAAAATTCCTAATATTCGGAGATCTCTATCAAGTGTTTACAAAAATTGTGGATAACATTGTGTAAGAAAGACAAAGAACACTACAATTCTCATGGCATCTCTAAATGTATTTCAAAATAACAGTTGTTGCAGGTGAACATGCAGCTATCCTCTGGACCTAAAGGCACATGACCAGGAAATCTGTGGAGTTAAGACTCCAAGGGAAGACTCCGCCAAGATGAAACACAGTAAAAGGAATCTGGGGAAGAAAGCAATGGATCATGTCAAGGCATAGGTTAGATGTTGCTCTAATGGGAGAAAAGCCCTCAGGTGCGATCAGCCCCAAAGGTGGAAAATATTTGAACAGTGGATGGTTTTGGCAGACTGAGATCATATTTCCATATCGCTCCCTGTGACAGACCCCATGGAAAAATATAGAGAAGAATACATGAGAACAAAAATGTTTGGGCCAGAAAGCAGAGGGAAGTAAAAAGGAATGAAGACAAATTTCTGGCATACCACACTCCCAAAGGAAAAAAACAAAAAAGTCCAAATCAAAAAGAAGAGTAAACTGTTAGAAAATGACTACTTCTCCCAAAACAAAGAATGGAACAATTAGGAAAATAGAGGATTAGAAGGAGGAGGAAAATGTAACAAAAATACCGCACAAGATTGAGAGCCTTTATAAAAGGAAGAAATAATACATTATGGACTCCTTGGTGAGGTGTAGGTCTGCAGGATGCCCTGGTGGATGCAGTCCTCAGAAACATTAATCTCAATTTTAGATTTAGAATCAGCTAAAGAATATATGGCAACTAAAACAATGTGGAACCTTGGTGAGATCTCTGTGACTGCGTTTCATAAACACAGGTAATTCTGTTGTGGCGCTGTTCCCAAGAGGCACCATGAGTGTCTTAAATGTTTTCTCAGAGTAGTGACTCTGTGCATAATTTTTTCTTACCCAAAGGCTCTGAGCATCGTGATCTTGTGACAAAATTAGGCTAGAGACACAATAAGCATATCCCCTCTTCTTTTTTAAATACACAACTTGCTCTCTTGCAGTAGAATGCACTGATTATGGGCCGGGCACAGTGGCTCACACCTGTAACCCCAGCACTTTGGGAGGCTTGAGGCAGATGGATCAACAGAGGTCAGAAGTTTGAGACCATTGAGACTAGCCTGACCAATATGGTGAAATCTCACCTCTAGTAAAAATACAAAAATTAGCAGGCATGGTGGTGCATGCCTGTAATCCCGGCTACTGGGGAGGCTGAGGCAGGAGAATTGCTTGAACCCGGGAGGCAGAGGTTGCAGTGAGTCCAAGATTGTGCCACTGCACTCCAGTCTGGGGGACAGGGCAAGACTCTGCCAAAAAAAAAAAAAAAAAAAGAGGGAGAGAAAAAGAATGCACAGATTATGACCCCTGACAAGTAGGCAAAAGTGCTGTTGCCTGCTGCAAGGCCTTCCCTACAAAACCTCACACACCTTCCTTCACACTCTTCTGTTGTCTTCCAAACAGACCCAGAAGACTCAGTGAAGACCTCCAAGACTTTAGGGAAGTGATGCTAAAATGATCTGTGGTGGGGATCTATTTTCCCACTAATTTTTGTACTTATCAGAAAATAAGATTACTTACATAGATACCATAGCAATATAAACTTTCTAGCAAAATTTTTAAAGCTCATTCATAGTTTCTATACTTTGTCTCATGTACAGGTAACAAGTAGTGCACGGACTAGAGCGAGAACATGGAATAGCATTGTCTTGTGTGAGACTCTGACCTCAAGAGAGAAGATGCCTGCATCACTGGGTGACTGCATGTAACAGCACCCTTCTACCACCCTTAATCAGACTGTAAGAGAAGTGAGAAATAAACTTGACAAATAAAGGTAGGATATGGTTTAAACTGCTAGAATAAAGTAACCCAAACCATAGTGCATTAAAAAGACATAAATCCTGATATTTAATCATAAAGTGATGTGGTGGCTTGATGATTTGGGTATGGGGTAAGCTATTATAACAAAGAGACCCCTAGTGGGGTGGCCTAAACAAGATGTAAATAAACCAGCCCTTCTAGATGGTCAAAGGACAGTTTAGTAATTAGATCTTATTGCATAACTCAGTGTATTTGTTTCTTAATGCTTCTATAAGAAATTTCACAAATTTGGTCAGGCATGGTGGCTCACGCCTGTAATCCCAGCACTTTGGGAAGCTGAGTCAAGCGAATTGCTTGAGTCAAGTAGTTTGAGACTGGCCTGGTGAACATGGCAGAAACCCGTCTCCACTAAAAATACAAAAATTAGCGGAGTGTGGTGGCGCATGCCTGTAGTCCCTGCTATCTGGGAGGTTGAGGTGGGAGGATTGCTTGTGCCCAGGAGGTGGAGCTTGCAGTGAGCCTTGATTGCACCACTGCCCTTGATTCCAGCTTAGGCAACAGATTGAAATCATGTATTGAAAAACAGAGAAAAGAAAATAAAAGAGAGAAGGAAAGAAAGAAAAGAAAAGAAAATCACAAATTTAATGGCTTAAGGCAACACAAATATATTCTCTTATGTTCTGGAGGCCAGAAGACCAAAATCAGTTTCACTGAACTAAAGTCAAGTTGTTGGCACAGTTAGTTCTGCTTGGAGCTCCAAGGGATAATCCATTTACAAAATGCAATTTCTGGCTTTTTGAAGATGTCTGCATTTCTTGGCTGATGACTCATTCATCAAATTACTCCAAACCCTTGTCCTGTTATCACGTATCCTGCTTCCTTCTTTTACCTTCTTGCCTTCATCTGATGAGGACCCTTATATTTAGCACCCACCTGGATAATTGTCCCATCTCGGGATCCTTGCCCTAGTTACATGTGCAAATCCCCCCATCTCCAACCTTTGCCATATAAGGTAACATTCACATGCTCCAAGAATTAGGATGTGGATATCTTTTGGAGAGACTATTCACCTGGCCACACCCAGACACCTTCTATCTTTTAATTCTACTACAAAATATGACTCTCCTTATCTTAAAAATTTTTTTTTAATTTTACTTTAAGTTTTGAGATGCATGTGCAGAACATGCAGGTTTGTTACATAGGTATAGGTGTACCAGGGTGATTTTCTGCAACTATCAACCCATCATCTAGGTTTTAAGCCCTGCATGCGTTAGATGTTTGTCCTAATCCTCTCCTTCCCCTTGCTTTCAAGCCCTTGACAGGTCCCAGTATGTGATGTTCCCCTCCTTGTGTCCATGTGTTCTCATTATTCAACTCCCATTTAAAAGTGAGAACATGTGGTTTTTGCTTTTCTGTTCTTGTATTAGTTTGCTGAGAATGATGGCTTCCAGCTTCATCCATGTCCCTGAAAAGGACACCAACTCATTCCTTTTTTATGGCTGCATATTATCCTATGGTATATAAGTGCCACATTTTCTTTATCCAGTCTATCATTGATCAGCATTTGAGTGGGTTCCAAGTCTTTGCTATTGTAAATAGTGCTGCAATAAACATACATGTGCATATGTTCTTATAGTAGAATGATTTATAATCCTTTGGGTATATACACAGTAATGATATTGCTGGGTCAAATGATATTTCTGGTTCTAGAACCTTGAGGAAACACCATGTTGACCTCCACAATGGTTTAACAATTAATTTACACTCCCATCAACAGTGTAAAACCGTTCCTATTTCACCACAGCCTTGCCAGAATCTGTTGTTTTCTGAGTTTTTAATAATCACCATGCTGACTGGTGTGAGATAGAGCTTCTTTGTTGCTTTGATTTGCATTTCTCTAATGACCAGCAATGTTGAGCTTTCTTCATATGTTTGTTGGCTGCATAAATGTCTTCTTTTGAGAAGTGTCTGTTCGTATACTTGGCCCACTGTTTGATGGTTTTTTGTTGTTGTTGTTGTAAATTTTTAAAAATTATTTGTATATTCTGGATATTAGACCTTTGTCAGATGGGTAGATTGCAAAAATGTTCTTCCATTCTGTAGGTTGCCTCTTCACTCTGATGATAGTTTATTTTGCTGTGCAGAAATTCTTTAGTTTAATTAGATCCCATTTGTCAAATTTGGCTTTTGTCGCAGTTGCTTTTGGTGTTTTTGTCATGAAGTCTTTGCCCATGCTTATGTCCTGAATGGTATTGCCTAGATTTTCTTCTAGAGTTTTTATGGTTTTGGGTTTTACAGTTAAGTCTTTAATCCATTTTGAGTTAATCAGGCAAGAGCAAGAAATGAAGGATATTCAAATAGGAAGAAAGGTAGACAAATTGTCTCTGTTTGCAGATTACATGATTGTATATTTTGAAAACCCCATCATCTCAGCCCCAAAACTCCTTAAGCTGATAAGAAACTTCAGCAAAGTCTCAGGACACAAAATCAATGTGCAAAAAATCACAAGCATTCCTATATACCAAAAATAGACAAGTAGAGAGCCAAATCATGAGTGAAATCCCATTCACAATTGCTTCAAAGAGAATAAAATACCTAGGAATACAACTTACAAGGGACATGAAGGACCTCTTCAAGGAAAACTACAAATCAGTGCTCAAAGAACAAAGAGAGGGCACAAACAAATGGAAAAAAATTCCATGTGAATAAATAGGAAGAATCAGTATCATGAAAATGGCCATACTGTCCAAAGTAATTTACAGATTCAGTGCTATTCTCATCAAGTTACCACTGACTTTCTTCACCGAATTAGAAAAAAATACTTTAAATTTTATATGGAGACAAAAAAGAGCCGTATAGCCAAGACAATCCTAAGCAGAAAGAACAAAGCTGGAAGCATCATGCTATCTGACTTCAAACTATACTACAAGGCTGCAGTAACCAAAGCAGATATATAGACCAATGGAACAGAACAGAGACCTCAGAAATAACGCCACACACATATAACCATCTGATCTTCAACAAACTTGATGAAAACAAGCAACGGGGAAAGGATTACCTATTTAATAAATGGTGCTGGGAAAACTGGCTAGCCATATGTAGAAAACAAAAACTTGATCCGTTTTTTACACCCTTGACTTTCCTTTTTCAAATTGAAAATAGCTCCTCCAACTATCAGCATCACACTCATTTTTCAACAAACAGAAAGAGGAATAGATGACATATATCTTTCCTTTTATTATCATAATTGAGATATGAAAAGCAATAGTTACCTTCACAATTATTGGCCAAAAATTTGTCACAGAACAAAGGTTCAAGGAGGTCTGAGGAAGGTAATCTTTACATAGGTGGCCATAAGCTAGCTAATATTGAGCTTCAATTACTAAGAAAAACTATCAAGATTTATTTGGTTGATCACAAATTCACAGTGATGAAATTAACCTTTCCATGAGAAGTTATGATCCATTCGTATAAGTTTTTAAAATTTATTCCATTGTTATAGGAAAACTGTATTTTAGCACAAATAACTCTCCTTTTTAGAGGAGGGATTAATTCTCCTTTCTTGTACTACTGAGTATATGCTATGGTTTTTTGGCAGAATTATGTACTGGACTCAGAGAACAAAATAGGTATTACTTAAAATTTCTGAATTTATTGGCTATAGAGCAGATATCACCAATATTAGCCATGTCTACTAACTTTCAGAATTTTTTACAAATGAGAGGGTTTTTTTTGTTTGTTTTTTGTTTTTGGGACAGATTTTTACTCTTGTTGCCAAGGCTGGAGTGTAATGGTGAGATCTCGGCTCAACGCAACCTCTGCCTCTTAAGTTCAAGTGATTCTCCTTCCTCAGCCTGCCGAGTAGCTGGAATTACAGGCATGCACCACTATTCCTGGCTACTTCTTTTGCATTTTTAGTAGAGATGGTGTTTCTCCATGTTGGTCAGGCTGGTCTCAAACTGCCGACCTCAGGTGATCCACCTGCCTCAGCCTCCCAAAGTGCTGGGATTACAGGTGTGAGCCACTGAGCCCAGCCACAAATGAGGATCTTAAGAAAACTTTCCTTTATCCCATACAACTTTAAGGCCTTTAAGAATAATTGACATGATGGAGGTTATGGTAGAAAACTCATAACTTAAAACTTGTAAGCTGTCTGCCATAGATAAATAGAACAAATATGAAATGAGTCTTACAAAACATTGGAAAATGAGCAGCAGAAAATAGCAATCCCTGAAAGAAGAGGGAAAAAAGACAAAAAAAAAATATGATGTGTATAATTGTCTTGGCTTTCTTCTTGGCAGCATTTATTGATGCAGAAAGAGTGAACTGAAGGGTCTCAGTGAACTAAGGGTAAAAAAGGGTGGAATTCACTAAAAGTTGTCAGCTGCAATTTCTAGAGAAACATAGGGTAGAGAACTCTGCAGAGAAATAGCTACAGGAATCTAAATGCAGGTATGCTGGGGCTTTGGCTCAACACCTAGGATGAAATTATTCAAATTCAGTCCAAAATTTATGACTAAGGAAACAACTACAATCAGGAAGCTTATGTTTAAAAGCTACAAGAGCTTATGCAAGAATAGGTGTCATGTGAGTTAGATTAACCAGAGTGGAGAGACTTAACTGAAAAAGCAGGTTGCGGAGACTTCACAAAACACCTCATAATGCATATCATAAGGAGAGTGAAACAAATCCTACTGTAAAGGGTACTCTAGACAGACTCAAATATAGTTGTTTGTATTTTCTTTGTTAAACTCTTGAAAAGATTAAATTGATCCCTAAACAAAATTCAACACTTCTCAAAAACATTTGGCAAATCTATACTCTCAACAATGTTCGGCATTCAAAAAAACAATTAACAGATGTAAGAAGGAGTGAAAAAATATAACTCATGAAAGAAAAATGTCAATGTATAGAAAGAGATGATAATTTCCAGACATGATAAAATTTGCAAGCAAGGATTTTAATCAGCCAGTATAAATAAGTTTAAATGTTTAAAGGAAAACACAAATACAATGAAAGAATAAATGAAAATTATTTTTTAGGTAGAATTTATATGTTTGAAAAATATAATATCTAAAATAAATTTAGGAAAAACAAACTCTGGTTGAGATTAACAGTTGATTAGACATACAGATAAAAGAAAAAAATGTCACCTTAAAACCAAAGCATAAAAACTATCTAAAGTGAAGTACAGAAAGTACAAATGTTGAAGAGACAGAGGGAAAAAAAGGAACAGAACTCAATGATTTATGGTAAAATATCTAGCAGACACATGTACCTATAATGTGAGTTCAAAGAGATGGAGAAAGCAGAAATCTATTTGAAAAAAATAATGTCCAAATGTTTATTCAAATACTTTTTAAAATATATATCCTGAAGTCCAAGTAGTTGAGTTATCTAACAGAAAAAAATCCAAGCAAAGAAAATCTAACCAAGGCTTATAAAATCCTGATCCCCAATGATAAAGAGAAAATCTTAAAAGCAGTCAGATAAACAACAAAAAAAGACTAGAAATATAGCAAATTTCCTGTTAGAAACCAGGCAAGTGCGAGCCAGAAGACAATAGAACATCAGTAAATTGTTAAAAGAAAAGTAAAAACCAAAAACTGTCTACTTAAAATATAATATCCAAAATAATTACTATTCAAATAAAAAATAAAATAACTTCACACAAACAATGGACAAGAAAATGTATCAGAAGCAGACCTTAACTTCAAGTTATTAAAGCATGTTTATTAGGGTAAAGGCAAATTCAGAAATTCCGTTTTACATGAAAAAATGAAGAGAATCAGAAATGCAGATGTTTTGTTCTCTTGCTTATTTTTAAAAACCTCTTTGAAAAATATTTAACTTTTAAACCAAAAATGGAACAACATATTGTGTATTTTACAACACATGTAGAAGTTAAATGCTTGATAATATCCTTACAAAGAATACAAAGGGGAGAGATCTATGTGTGCTATTTTAAGGTTCTTACTTTATACATGAGGTGGTAAACATTTAAAAATACATGACAATAAGTTAATTTTCATATTGTTAAGTGCAACTTATAGCACCTAACAAAGATGTTTTCAAAAAGGTATAACTAATAAATCAATAGTAGAGATAAAATGGAATTCTAAATGTTATGTGAAATACAACAGAAATCTAATATTAAAAGAAATACAGAATAAAGAATGGATGTGGCCCCACGTAGTGGCTCATGTCTGTAATCCCAACACTTTGGGAGGTCAAAGTGGGCAGATCACTTGAGGTCAGAAGTTCAAGACCAGCCTGGCCAACATGGTGAAACTCCCTTTCTATTAAAATACAAAAATTAGCTGGGCATGGTGTCAGGCACCTTTAATTGCAACTACTCAGGAGGCTGAAAAAGGAGAATCGCGTGAACCTGGGAGGCAGAGGTTGCAGTGAGTCGAGATTGTGCCACTACACTCCCGCCTAGACGATGGAGCGAGACTCTCTCTCTCTCAAAAAAAGAATGTGTTCATTTGAAAATGAATGGCAAAACCCAGTGAGAATAAGCCCAGGATGCAAATGTTTAAGTTATCCCTAAGCCATAAATTTTCAAGGACCTCTTTTCCCTGAAAGTGACCAAAATAAAGATCAGGGAAAAACAGTTCTTCCAACTTTCCATGTACTTTAAACTTTTGGACTTTCTTTAGACTTTAAATTATAAGGACAGAAAAATTTAATTTTATATATTAATTACTTTGGATTTTTTTTGGAATTTAATCTCTTCAGTTTTATTTCTTTCTAGGAATTTAATAATTAGAACATTTATATATTAATTTTTGAGCATGTCTACATTCTTGCTATTCAATAATTGAAGTATCTTGACATCATGATTTAATCACAGAGCCTCTGAAGAACTCTACTGAACAGTGTAACTCAACATAATTTAACATGAAAAACAATATATAGAGGAAATTTTGAGGCTTTGAAGTTAATGAATTAATGTACTGTTTTATTATCATTCAAAGTCTTCTGTAAACAAACATATAGTGCCCATTAGTAGTTCTTAGAGGAGGCTACAATACAGCAGCAATTGTTATTAAGTGAAGAACTTGAAATTTATTTAAAATATCAGTATCTCCCAAAGCAGCTCTGAGAAAACACCCTGGGTTCAACTGGTTTTGATTTGAGAAGTGATCCCAGGAGGCACAAGTGTGAAAGAGGGCAAAGTTAGACAATGGAAAGGAAAACTGCAATAAAAAGTAACAGAAAAAAGGGGATGCATGCATGAGATTCATCACTATGGAAAAAAAAAGATTGAATTCTAGTGTGGATCCTTTGAAAAATGTTGAATTTACCTCAGGACCTTCCCATTGGGTAAGTGGGTAGCTGTGCTTCTTATCCACTGATTTGTGTCCTTCTTTGGTTAATGATGGTCACTGGGGACATCAAATCCCTGGCATATTAGGGCTGCCTTGAGTGTAGCTGATAAAGATTCTTGTGCAATTAGAGCAAAAGTAATTGCAATTTCGCCGTTAAAAGTGAGAGCAGGGCTGGGCGTGGTGGCTCACGCCTGTAATCCCAGCACTTTGGGAGGCAGGCGAATCATGAGGTCAGGAGTTTGAGACCAACACGGTGAAACCCATTTCTACTAAAAATACAAAATATTAGCTGGGCGTAGTGGTGAGTGCCTTTAATCCCAGCTAATGGGAAGGCTGAGGCAGGAGAGTCGCTTGAACCTGGGAGGTGGAGATTGCAGTGAGCTGAGATCACGCTACTGCACTTCAGCCCGGGTGACCACAGAGTGGGACTCTTTATCAAAAAAAAAAAAAAAAAAAAAAAAAAAGTAAGAGCAAAAAAAAGAAAAACAAAAAAAAAAAGCAATTACTTTTCCACCATCCTACCTAATAAATAACATCTTAAGGAACCATGGCGTGGCAGAGAGATTAGCTTTTGCAGTAAGAAGGTATCAAGGGACATTCACCAAAGATGAGAGAGCCTGTGTGGGCTATGGAGCAAGACATGAATACCGTCTGCTGTGGGGCCTCATGAGGGAAAAGGCTGAAATTATACTTGGCTGATACCACCCCCCAAGCAAGAGCTTGTCTCCTAGATGACAATCAACTGAAAAGTTTTAACTCAAAATTGAAGGAATAAAGAATTGACTAATATGAAGAAGGAAAATATATTCCCACCTATTATTTTTTTAGGAGGGAAACTGCCAAAATAGTAGTTCACTTTATCTTCATGGTGACCCAGAAGGTTTGTTAGAACACATGATATTCTATGCCATACTTAAGAGCTTGTGACTCAGTAGACATAGATGATCCCCGAAAATTTGTCTTTAAAACAGGTTGCTGTTGCTCCTCATGCATGAACCACAGTTTGACAATTACTGAGCAAGAGTAACCCTCTAGCTTTTTACTCCCTCATCCTTTATTAACTGATAGTGGGAGGAGAAGAAAGGGTGAAGGAGAGCTCTTACTTCCTGCTTTCTAGATCTCACTGTTTATAGAAAGGTTTTATTTTCCTCTGCACTCTGGCCAAGCTTAGCTAGGAAGGTTTAGCACACCCAGTGCAGAGATTTCAATGTTGCCTATGACTAGATGAGGAAGCTGAATTCTATGATGCAAGAAAGAAAGCTATTGCTGCCCAAGACTTAAGCTGGTTTTTCCAAATAATAGCTTTGTCAGTAATGAAGGTCACACTTTGTATCTGTTTATCTGGCTCCTGTGTCTTTCTTACAGATGTTTCCAAACTTTGAAGGAGACAAATAGAGTTGTTCTATATAGTCAGTGTGTAAAACCAATAAATAACAACCATTTATGCAGAAGTTTTTTTTATTTCAGTAGAAAAAAACTCCACACAGTATTATGTCTGAGGACTTAAATAATTTGAATGAGAGAGAAGTAACAGTGTACATATAGGTTTACCATGAATATGGACAAGCTTTCTGCCCAGAGGGGAGTATAAATACTGATGACTTTTAAAAATTTCAAACATTCTGTATCATAAGCTTAAGATCTAAAACCGATTTGCTTTATGTAAAAAGAGAAAGAAAAGCATGAAATGAAATCCACTGGTATAGTCAGGCTACTTTGATTTACACATAATGTTTTTCCAGACAATGACACAGAGCACTTTCATATTTCAATAATCTAATTTTGCATTGTTTGAAGAGGAACAGGGATATAGATAGACTTTTATTTGGCTCATGCCCTAGGACATTTAAACAGACTTTGAACTTCAAAAATACTCTTTTACAAATTCCAATAGCTTGTGGTATTTGCAGGGCTTGTCATGGTAATCAATGACATATTTTATTTTTATTAAGAATTGACAAATTGTTAAGATAAATATTTTAAATTCTGAAAACCGGATTTTCTAAAGGTTTTTTAACCTTTTCTAAAAGTGAATGAAAAATATAAGATGAGTTAAACCAGTTTTAGAGATTTATTGAATTCCATAAATGTGCTATTTGGTAGATAATTTGCATTTTCTTGCATTTTCATTGTATTTTAGCCAATGTTATTCCTCATTCCCAATTACTTTTTTTGTTACTGATTTATAACACTTGAATAATCCCAAGTTTATTATACTTCGTTACATAAAAAACATGTGGTTAAAGTTATTATTCCAAATACATAATACCATAAAACCAAAGGAAAAGAACACACCAAGAAAGAGATAGTACTAATTTTAGAGCTGTGGTTTTGTAACTTATCCCACTGTTTCTAGATATGTTATCATAAAATGTCATCATTTTACTTTTGTTTGGCAAAATATTTTGATACATCAGAAACTTTGTAAATAAGGTGACTAGTTACCTATTCAATATCTATTTCCTCCTTTCTTCCAATTAGCATAATCTTTTTATTGTTGTGCGTGGCGATACATTAAAGTCAGAGAAAAATACTGTGCCAAGTCTTTGCGTTTAGGGAGGATCAATGGAAGTGATCACTGGTGTTTTCATTAAAACTTTTTAAAAAGTGCTTCCTAACGTGTCAGGTGTGACTTCCCCCTTCCTCCCACTTCCGGTTCCCCTGTTGAACGGTCTACAGAATTTCCACTCATTTTGAAATCCCATGACAGGATTTCAAAATGGGTAGAAACTACTTGCTAATCATAATAGGGGAAGCTTATGATATTGATGATATCATAATATCATCCCCAAACCACCCTATCTTGGCTTATTTTATGTGTTAGAAAAATACACTTGTATGTCCTTTGAGCCTCTGTCCTTTTGGGTCTGTGTTATAGCAGTTAAAGGCAATCCCTCACTGTTAAAAGTAAAAACAAAATGGACGTTGAAACACACCTATTGCCTTCCCTTGTTGATATAAATGCAGTAGAACAAGTTTTCGATCAATGATAGTTGAATTTGATAAATCAGTGTTATTTTATACCTTATTCCTCCTGTGGTTAAGGCTTGAACTAGCAAATTAGATTTAGAATGTTTGGGCTGCTTAAAACCCTAGCAAACCTTAGTGGTCCACACATTCCTTTATACAGACTTGTCCTAACTAGAAACATTTTTTTATGAACAGAAATTGCCAGCTGCTTTGAGTGAGGGTATTGCACATCTTCCTCTCTAGTACCTCATCTTAGTAATATTTGGCCAACTTGACAATGCCAGTCCATTTTCATGTCACATTTATCATGTCTTCACTTGTGTCCTTATCTCACACTTAGTGTCTCGTCTACCCTAATCACTCCCTTGTAAACTTATTTAACCTCTTCACTCCTAGCTATCTCCCACTTACTCACCTGACAAACAAAACACTTGCTAAATCAAAATCTTTTTTTCCTCTCATGGCCACTTTATAGTCAGCCACAACAGAGGGAAAATATACTTCATGAATACTCCAAGCTCTTCCCTATGTGCCAACTACATATTGCTATTTCAATCCCCCTCCTGCATTCTAAGATAATTATTCTACATCTCTTCCCCTCCTCAAACCACTAAAGCTATTAGAAACTCTTCACTTTCAGTCATTGGTATTATTCGATTCCCTGAAGAAAATTTAGGTAGTGCAAAAAGGATATCCTCATCCTCCTACACGGTGAATCTTTTCCCAAACAGTTTGTCTTTCTCCCTGTTTCAAGAGATGAACTATTCATCTTCCAAACACCAGTCCCTTCTTCTGTGAATTAGATCACATCAATTTTAAATTTAATTGATTTGTTACTATAATTATCCTATTGGCCTTATAAATTATATGTTTTTCACCTTTACTGAATTATTTCCATCAGCATAAAAGATGATCATATCTATAACTTTTATAAAATTCGCTCCCTTGAATGCAGGCACTTTGCAGCTACTGCAAAGTTCTCTCTTTCAGCAAATGTTCTCCTTTAAAAGAGTTAATTATAGAAGTGTTCATTTTTCCACTTTCCATTCTCTCTTGAATTGACTATAATCACAGTTTTATTGCCAATACTTGGCAAAAGCTGGTCTTGGAAAGGTTAATAATTGCACACGAGTACTGAAAGCTAGTGCTTAAATTATACTCCTCATCTCGTTTGCCTTCTCAGCAATGATAATATCATTGTTTTTCTCCACAAAACCCATCCTTTCCTGAAAACCTTTATACCAAGAAATTCAGAGCAGTTTAAATGTTGTGGGATGTAATGGAAAAAACTGGTTTTGCGCCCTGTGAGATATTGGTTCAGGGACCCTTGTACCTAGAAAAGAAAAAGCGTTAGAGTTTAGCACAAACAATCACTACTAATATTGAATTCCTCTTCATTAATTCATAAAGCTAAGGCTGATAGAGGGCACTCTGTTTCTGAGACCTCATTATTTCTTTATTCCCATATTTTATCTTCAGAAAAACCTGAGATCAGAGAGTAAGCAGTTCATTCACAGGAGGAGATGAAATAGGGAAACCGCCTTTCACCAATGCTGCTCAGGCAATCTTGCAACATGAAAGTCCGCAGTTTGACTCAAAGTCTCCTTCCTGGGTTTCCCAGCTGGAGCACGGCAAATGAGTAAGTTATGTAAGAAACCTACATCAGACATGAATGAGGAGCAGCAGCTCCTGAAGAGCAGCTGTTTAGAATAGTTGTCGCACTTTACTATGTATCACAATTTCCTGGGAAGCTTTGCAAAATGCAGATTTCAAATCAGACTTCCTGAGTGCTGGTGAAGGCCAGGGTTTTGCACTTGCGGTCTTTGTGTGTGTGTGTGTTTGTGTGTGTGTCTGTGTGTGTGTGTGTCATTCTGATACAGGTAGGGAACATGCAACATACACTCTAAAAACTACTAAGAACTCTTATATGGAAGAATTAGAACTGGGAGTGAGGACAAGAAATAAAAGACAGAATTAATTGTCAGCCAAAAATGAAATTGGAGACTCTCTATCCCTAATGCTAAAAAAGAAAAGAAAAGAAAAAAAGCAGGGCATTAATGTTGTTGAATGGGCAGTCAGTAAGCATTCACCACAAAACAGAAAGTGAGTGCCAGACGTGCAACAATTTCCCCACGGATGCAGCATTGACAACTAGAGGAGCAGTCTCAGCACAGACTTGTCCTACCCTCTCAAGATCCTGTATCAGCAGGTACAACTGCTATATATATGAAAGTCCATCTCCAAACATCTGAGGCCACTGGGAACAGCATGAATCAACTTCGAATCTTGCCTCCTTTCTTCCCTGCTTCCAATGAAAACTGGGTTCAAGACCAGGTGTGGTGGCTCACGCCTGTAATCCTAGCAGTTTGGGAGGCCGAGGTGGGCAGATCACGAGGTCAAGAGATCGAGACCCTCCTGGCCAACATGGTGAAACCCCGTCTCTGCTAAAAATACAAAAATTAGCTGGGCATGGTGGCACAGGCCTGTGGTCCCAGCTACTCAGGAGGCTGAGGCAGGAGAATCACTTGAACCCGGGAGGCGGAGGTTGCAGTGAGCCGAGATTGTGCCACTGCACTCCAGCCTGGCTCCTAAAGACAGAGGGAGACTCTATCTCAAAACACACACACACACACACACACACACACACACACACAAACTGGGTTCAAAGAATTGATCGTATCTAGATGCCAATTGGATTTTCACCAGAAAACAAGAACTAGATCTGCTTCCCTTGAGTGTCAACATAGTCACATCAGATTACCCAATATTTTCAAACTTTTGGGCATGTTTCATTAATTGATTTCCAGGACACATGCGTCTCATCACAGAGTCCTCATTCTCAGTCTTCTCTGCTTGTCAACCTCAGATCCAAGGCTCATTCTTCTGACTTCATGTCCAACTGTGCTCATTTCTAAAGAGACCTCATTAGGCTCAAATTTATGACTTTAAATGCAATTTATATACATTGATATTTCCTGAACACACAACTTTGAGCTTTTATGCTCCTCACTTCAATACTTGTCATTTCCGTTGATAATTATATTTAAGTTAACATGCCAAAATTTAATCACACCCAGTCTCAAAGTGTGTTCCTTCTTCAAAACAGTAAATGCCCCACCCCATACCCAACTGCTTCCTTCAAATTCCTTAGGCTCATTTTTTCACTCTCTCTCACACTCACATAATATTCCTCAGTCATACTGACAGAATTACTTTCAAAATATATTCCAAATGTGACCACTTCTTTATAATGCCACCATTAAGACTATATTTTGAGCTACCACTATCTCTTATTTGGACACTAAAATACTTTTTAAATTATTCATTTATTTTAAAACAAATCAGAATGTGCTACTCCATATACTAAACACTTCGATAGCTTTCCCTTACACTTAGAATGGAAATCCAAATATTTACTTAGGTCCACAGGGCTCCATGGGATCTGCCCCGAGGCTACCTCTGCAAGCTTATTATCTGCCACTCTCCTCTTAACTCATGCCCATCACACTAGCCATCTTGCTGTTCCTACAGAAAGCCAAGTAAGTTTCTGCCTCCTTTTTATAAATCGTAGACTAACATATGTTACGATAAATTATGGAAGTGAAATATTTACCAATAAATCATATATGCGATCCTGCATTAATTTAAGCAAATAACTGAAATTTGAATTAAATCAGGAATAAAGAGAAGTTCTGATTGTGGGAGTGATAAGCCCACTTGGGCTTATCATAAATAGCTATTAAATTAACCATCAAGAATATAAAATTTGCTATACATGAATAATAGTATTCTATATCATTAATACAAACAATTAAATAGATGATCTGTTTAAATCTTGTTTTTATAATCCATGCTTCCGTAATTGTTAATATTCCAAACTAAAAATAATGTAAATTTCTTGTGTTTTAATTTTCCAATTACAATGAGTTACTCTAATATTTTATGATAATGAAAATAAAGTACCAATTTATAGTGTTTATTCACTTGGAAACTTTGTAACTTTGCACATCTTTTTTTTACTTAAAAAACTTTTGCATCTTCAGTTAAGTCTCAAAACTTGAAATATTATTAGTACCTTATAAAAACTCAAAATATTGAAGCCTTTCTTCATGGTGTTCTTTGAATAGCAAGGGTAACAAAAATCACTTCTTACCATTCACTTGGAAGATGTGAGTCTGACGGACTTGTTCATAGCCATCTGCATAGCAGGTGTAATTGCCCATGTGAGTTGTGGTAACCTTAGTAATATACAAGGACCCATCATCTCCAAAGTCCTATTAAAAAAAAAGTAAAATAAAATAAAACTTTGCCTTTAAAGTTAGTTGTAACAATTTCACTTTTTAAAATGTGTATTCAGGTGCAAAACTAATAAACTCAAATATTGTTTTAAAATTATCAAAATGAGCATTGTTGGGTGTGTAAATGTAAAGGATCTATAATTATCATTTTCTAACAATTTGTTTTGCTTAAAAAGGATAATATCACTCATAAATATAGCTTTTAAATATTTATTTGAAATGCATTTTCAATATATAAAGTAACTTAATTTCCACATATATGTTCTAATTTAGTTCCCATTTTTAAGATTAGTACAGGCTGGGCACCGTGGCTTACACCTGCAATCCTAACACTTTCAAAGGCAGAGGCAGGCGGATCCCTTGAGATCAGCAGTTTCAAGACCAGCCTGGCCAGCATGGTGAAGACGTGTCTCTGCTAAAAATATGAAAATTAGCTGGGTGTGGTGGCAGGACCTGTAGCTCCAGCTACTTGGGAGGCTGAGGTAGGAAAACTGCTTGAACCTGTGACGCAGAGGTTGCAGTGAGCTGAGAACGTGCCACTGCACTCCAGCCTGGTAAGCAGAGTGAGACTGTCTCAAAATAAATAAATAAATAAATAAATAAATAAATAAATAAACAAAAATTTAAAAATAAAAAAAGATTAGCACAGCTATAATGTGTTTTCTTATTTATAGCTAAAACAAACACCTGCTGACTGCATTCTTCACACAGGTATTTACCCAATACTCTTTTATTATTTAATTATATATTTACCAATAAAAATAATTATTAAAGCAGTGTGATCTCAGTGATAACATTTAGAGCCATGTCATAGAATAGCATTTATTTTGCAAGCTCAGATATCATTAACACATTCCAACAAAATAACCATACCACTTCGAAATAGTGAAGACAAATGCGTAACCATTTTGGAAAAAAAAGGAAAAAAACCTTCACTGTCAAAATCAAATCTATGGAGCACCTCCAGAACGGCAAAGACCAGAAAATCTTCTCTTCCATTAAGGTAATGACTGTTCTGGCAAAAATTGCCAAAATCAATTTTTTTTTTTCAGAATTCTGTTAATAGAGAAATGCTCACAATAACCCACAGAGTATTTATTCAAAAAGTAGCTGTGTCTTAGTATGAATGGCAAAATGTATGAAACATTTTAACTTTACTTCCTCAACACCTCTCCACAGCTGCATGGTGGCCTTGAACCAGCAGCCTTGAAACTATGTCAGCTATGAAACTCATCATCCTAGAAGACACTGGAAGGAAAAGACCAGGTCTTAAGCTCTTCTCAGAGAACTGTCCTTGTTGGATAGATCCAGCAGGTCTTCGAAAACTTACATTTTCACGACTTTTTATTTGAGCAAGACTTAAAGCTCACTCTGTGTAAAGAGCCCTCTCCCTAAACTGCCTCCTGGGTTCAATCAATTCTCCTGCCTCAGCCAACCCAAGTTGCTGGGACCACAGGCACACACCATCGTGCCTGGCTAATTTTTGCATTTTTAGTAGAGACAGGTTTTCACTACGTCGGACAGGCTGGCTTCAAGTGATCTGCCGGCCTCAGCCACCCAAAGTGCTATGATTACAGCCATCAGCTACCATGCCTGTCCCCTAAAGTCTCTGTTGAAAGAAAACAACAGCAGTTGTTTAACATTACAACTTCCTGCAACAGAGATACTAGTTGTAGATAACAATAGTCTGACTAAAAAACATTACAAGATAAACCTGAGGAATGGGATCTCCGTAGAGAAAATTGAAGAGTTCCAAATATTCCTAGGAGTCTAGAGGGCCACACAAATGTGCAGGACTGTGTGAATGCTCAAAAGAAATGTGCGAATCTCTACTGTCTCATCTCATATGGCTCCACACAAGCAGAAATTGAAGGCAAAGGCAGAGTTGGGAATTATACATGAACACTCATAGTGTGACACAAAACAGAGATAGAGAACCTCAACAGAGCCTGGGAGATTTACTGATGTAAAGCATTTAATTAAATTCCTGTTCAATCATTAGTTTACCGCTAAGATAGCTGAGTAAAGATTTTTAGTCACCACACAGAACATACCAAAGAAAAATAAGTAAATTCAACTTCATCAAAATAAAAATCTTTTGCTCCTCAAAAGACATTATCAAGAAAGAAGAGATGTCCTATAGAATAGAGAAAATATTTGAAGAGAATTTATCTGATAAGATCTTCTATTCTGAATATGTAAAGAGTTATTGTAATTCAACAATCAAAAAGCAAATAGAAAGGCTGGGTATGGTAGTCACACCTGTAATCCCAGCACTTAATTTCAGAGGCGGAGGTGGGTGGATCACATGAGATCAAAATTTGAGACCAGACTGGCCAACATGGGGAAACTCCGTCTCTACAAAAAATACAGAAATTAACTGGGTATGGTGGTGCAGGCCTGTAATCCCAGCTACTGGGGAGGCTGAGGCATGATAATTGATTGAACCTGAGAGGTGGAGGCTGCAGTGTGCCACTGCATTCCAGCCTGGGTGACAGAGGGAAACTCCATTTCAAAAAAACAAACAAAACAAAAACAAGTAGTCTAATTCAAATAATGGCTAGAGGATTCAAATGGACACTTCTCAAAAGATTTAGAAATGAACAATAAGCACATAAAAGCATGTTCAGCACTACTAGTAACTAAGGATATGCAAATAAAAACCTCAATGAGATATTACTTCATATGCTCTACATTGGCTAAAATAAAAAAGAGACAATTGCAAGTGTTGGAGAGAATGTGGAAAATCTGGAACCTTCATACTTTGCTAGTGAGAATATTAAATGGTGCCTCTGCTTTGGATAACAGTTTGGCCACTCCTGAAAAAATTAAACAAAGTTACCTAAGGCTAGCAATTCATTTATGTGTACATACCCAAAGGAACTGAATACATGTCTAATACTTACTGTATTACTCATAAAAGCCAAATACAGTTATTTGTGCATAGCTGTATTATTCATAAAAGGCAAAAAGGGAAAACAACCTAAATGTCTATCAATGGATGAATGGATAAATAAAATGGAGTCTATCTATACAATGAAATATTATTTGGTGATAAAAAGAAATAAAGTACTGATATATATATATATATATATTGCAACATGAATAAACCTTTTTTTCAGTCTTAGGACCTTTGCATGAATCTTGAAAATAATATGCTAAGTGAAAGAAGCCAGATCCAAAGGCCACAAATTGTATGAATCTAATTATATGATATGTCCAGAATCACCATATCTATAGACATAGAAGATAGATTTGTGATAACCAGGGACTGAGGGAATGGGATAGTGGGAAATAACTGCTAATAAGTCTGAAGTCCTTTTTGGAGGGATGAAAATATTTTAAACTTTGATAGCCATGATGGCTGCACAATTTTGGAATATACTACAAAGCACTGAATTGCACACTTTAAATGGGTTAATTTTATGGTTTGTGGAGTATAAGACAGTAAAGCTGTTGTTAAAATAAAATCTACGTGGAATACTTAAATTAAAAAAATTAAGTATGTCATAATAAAACTATATATATTCTTAATTAATAAAATCTTCACTGAGTATAAAAAAATAGAAATCAAAAAAGAAAGAATAATTGACACGTGTATATGAAGAAGAAACAATCTTGGATTTCAAAACATTGCAAGCAGTACAGAAAGCTAATTACCCATAGATTATCTATGCAAAATATTAAAGACAAAAGTCAATGCATTTAATCTTTATTTATATAGCAGTCATCTGTATGCCAGACACTACTGTAAATACTTCACAAAAATGGAAACATTTCATCTGTATATTAAACCTATAAAGCAAGATCTATTAAAATTCTCCCTTTTATAGCCGGGGATGCTATGATGTCAAGTAAGCTCCTAGTTCCACTTGGCCTCTAATTAGTGGAGTTAGGATTGGAAACCAGGTAGGCTTACTCTAGAGTCTTTGTTTCAGGCTCCCACACCACACTGCCTTCCTTGTCAATCATAAGTTGAAATAGGGAGAAAGACAGGAAAAGAGAACAAAGAGGAAATTTGAGACAAAATGCTCAAAACAAAAGAAGTCAAATGCACCACGAGGTTTGAAGAAAAGAGGATGGAAATACAATGGGAGTAAATGTGCCATAGAAGAAAGCCTGGGTAGATCCACTGAAGTTGGAGTCAAAAGATAACATTGCAAAACATGTCAACTTTGGTATTTCTTCCTTTTCTCAGCTATAGAAAATGAAGATATGAGGGTGCTGGAACGGAAATTTTGTTTTAAGATGTAATTGACAAATTTTGAATAGAAATAGTCTTAAAGATTTTTTCTCATATATTTACTCTCAGGATTTACCGTCTAAAGAGTTTTTAGTTCATTGTGTCTTCCCAATTTTAATATTGGGTTTAAAATTTTTCATGTTTATTTCTAAATTTTTAATGTGTTGCTCAGTTTTTAATTTTGTATATAATATTTACACATATAAAGCAAGCATTTAGCTTCATTTTTGTAAAATATAACTAATTGTGTTAGCATCTTTTGGTAAGGAAACTGTTTTCCCTATGAATTATGATTTTTAAAAAATATTTATTTATTTAAACTATGATAGTATTCACTGACTTACCAATGTTCACATACTAGTACTCCACAAGCATGTCTTATACATCTCTGACATTACCTATATTTATGCTAGGTGAATTTCTATTAAAAATAGCTTCCCTCAAACTCATACCCACCATGGATTTATTGAAAATGAGAAAATTATTACGGAGCTATTGAACCTGGCCTTGAAAATGATGAAAATCTTCTGACAGAGAAAAGAAAAGATCAGAGGAGAGAAAGAAAAAAATTGGGGAAGAGGAGAAGAGGAGAAGGAGGATGAGAAAGTCACGGAAGAAGAGATGAGGAGAAAAGGAGAAAGAAGGAGAGGAGAAGGGAGGGGAAACATGTATACTCTGGCTATCATACTGTTTAACTGAATATTTCCTTAATAACTATCAATAAAATATAAATACTCAAAATCATATTATACAAGATCAATCATACCACATTTCTACAACTCCCAGAGGAAACTGTCATGGTGTTTCTCTCACTGATTTAATGAGAGAAAGCCTTATGAACTATTCAATAGGAGAGGATTTGGAGCTTGAATCTCAATAAGAAAGCAACTATGTGATACAAACGTGGTAATATAACTCCAGACTTCACCACAGGCTACCGTTAAAAACATGGCTCATACAGACAGAATACTGTTAGGGAACTGAAATGCTGAATAAAAAGAAAAAAGGCCATGTCCCATGTGAATAGTAAGCAGATATTTAACATTTGTAGAGTAGAATGGGGGAAAGCCAAACTTTTGTAGAAATCAGTTGAGAAAGTTTAGAGTTAAAACATTTTTAGAAAGATTCTGAGCAAAAAAATAATTATTGATGACCGAAAATATAATACCAAGATACCTAGTCTGCATAACGTAGACATAAATGCAGGGCAACCAAGTGTAAAACTCATTCCAACCGGAAAATATCATGAAGACCAGATCACAACAAAGAATTATGTCACTGGATATGAATAATTAAAAACAATAGTGAAAAATTCTGAATATATGTGGATGGCATTTCTGATTATGTTTATATTCAATTATGCCAAACTGTATATTAACCTTGTAATGTATATTTTCAGATAATTCTTTTAAAATGTGCTTAAAACCTGAAGTAAGCAACTTTTCCACACATTCTATGTAAGTACCTGCACAGTATAGTCTTTCCCTTTCTGTTATAATCAAGATTCCTTCATCCAATGATGTAAAAATTATTCAAGACTATAACTTTTAAAGTGTTTTATTGAAATATGTTTCATTCCATAACACCAAATCTCTTCTAGTTAGAATGCTTTTCTTTCTAAATTACCATATCTAAATTACCATTACCATTTCGAAGCTATATTTGTTGGTTCATGTTTTTATCTTTTTCCTCTAAAAGGAATTAAAATATTCCAGCCAAAATTTTCTTTAATATACAATTTTATAAACACCTTTTCAGACAGCTTTTTTTTTTTTTTTTTTTTTTTTTGATGGAATTTCGCTCCTGTTACCCAAGCTGGAGTGCAATGATGCGATCTCGGCTCACCTCAACCTCTGCCTCCTAGGTTCAAGCAATTCTCCTGCCTCAGCCTTCCAAGTAGCTGGGACTACAGGCTGCACCACCATGCCTAGCTAATTTTTGTATTTTTAGTAGACACAGGGTTTCACCATGTAGACCAGGATGGTCTCAATCTCTTGACCTCGCGATCCACCCTCCTTTGCCTCCAAAAGTGCTGGGATTATAGGCGTGAGCCACCACGCCTGGCCTCATACAGCTTTTTGAATGAGCTAGACTTTAACTAATATCCTCTTATCAGTTTAAATAAAGCATAAAACATAGATCTTTTCAATATATTTAAAATATAACAGTATATTTCATTATGTTTAAAATAAATATTTATTATGTAAATATGTCGAGTGCTATGCTAAACAATTTAAATGAAACATGAAATTTTATCCCTTAAACAACTTTGTAAAAAGGTCCCATCCTTAACCCCATTTTGCAGAGAAGAAAACTAAAATATACTGATGTTGAGTAACTTGGTTGAGGTCACCAAACAAGGTGAGGGGGGTCTCTGATTAGCATCCCAACAGACTGCAAAATTTAGCTGTTCTTGTTATGTAATTCTTAACACATCCTTTTTTTTTTAGAATCTCCATTAATTTTAGCCAAGCCTCAAAATTACGCTTTGAGTTTTGTTATATGTATAAACATATATCAAACTTACTCTTTACCTCCATCCTGATACAGCATTTCTGATCTTTTATTCTCTCAGCAGTTTTCTAATCTTAAATAGATCAAATGAAATGTGTGATATTGGGGCTCAGCCATGGTTGAGAGTTATGGCCTTAGAACAGACACTCTGAATTCAGGGACAAAATCCTGCACTTATTCTGAACCCCTGTTACACCTTTATAATCTTGCTGCCAATAGACACTCCATAAATATTTCCCCAGCGATTAAATCTTTATGAGCCTCTACACTATTACAGAGTTGCCTTAAGGCATTGATGTCTGGAAAGAGTTTATAGGAAAAAACACAAAATCATTTAGTTTTTTGAGGTGATTGCTTATATTTTTTTTCCAGGTAGTGCAAATGGGAACTTTGGAAAAAAGAACATCTGTAGCACATATGTAAAATTGTGAAAATTTTTATGGCAACTACCAATTTATTATAATCAATTATGTAGGAGTAACAAAACATTTAATAACCTATAGATGTTGAACACTGATTAATTAGAACGTACAAGGCAGTAAAAACCAGGTATTGATTATTTCAGAACATAACAGCTGAATTTGAGGCCTATATTTAGCCACGTTTTTAACCACATTGTTTAGATCGCTCCAATCTAAAAGAAGTTTCATCTGCTATAAAATGGTAAATTTTAAATGTAAGCCCATCTTCTTTTTCATAATATGTTTCTCTTTATAGTTCTAAATTGTATGGTACCAATATTACTTACACTTTAAAAATTTCTGTGTAATCTATTAAGCACACAAGGCTAAAGCAACTGGATAAGTTTACCCATATAGAAAATTCTAAACTGGACTTCTACCTCACAGCATATACAGAAATCAAGGGCAAAGGAAACAGTACATACATGTTAAAGACAGAACTTTAAATATTTTAGTATAAAATGTAAGAAAGTATCTTCATACTATTAGGCATTTGGATAGTGGATGACATCTTAAATTGAGAGACAAAATGAAGAAATCATTTAAAAAGTAATTTAAAAATTAAGCCATGTCAAAATGAAGAATCCTTATTTGTAAAAATACATTACAAAGACAATGAAAATACAAGCCGTAACTGGACAAAGAAATCCATTATCTGTAACTGACAAAGGGGGAAAAAAAAGACTGAAAACTCAATAAAAAAAAAATGAAGATGTAAAAAGACATGTCCTGAAAATGAAATCACAAATATCACTTAGATTCATAAAAAGATATTCAATATCAAGGACACCTTTTAAACATCTATTTGATTTACAAAACTAAAATGCTGAATCCCAAGTGCTGACTGACATGTAGAGCAATGAAAAGTCTCATAGACTGGTAATTAAACTGTAATTTGCCAAAACTAATCTCTAAAATATAAGCTCAAATATGAGCATATTCTACAACTCAGACATATGAATGTACACACAGAAATTTTGCTATAGTAATGTTTATAGCACAATTTTTAATAATAAAAACCTGGAAAATAACCCTAAGTACAACAGATTAATCATTCAACACAATTATGGTGAGTAATAAAAATACTACTTCAATGAAACCGCTATTGCAAGTGTTTTAAATATATGCAGAAAACCACTATTCCAAGTGTTTTAAATATATGCACAGTCAGATTTGCCATGAAGCTAATAACGTCCAAGTTTATTAAGAGCACTTCACTTGGACAAGACCTTCCCAAAGATCTGATAGCAGCTCTGAAATGGGTGTATATGGCCATATATTTCTGTAAAACTTGCAAATGTATTTACGATTTGCTGTAATTTATTTTCTCTTTGGAAATAAACATCCATTTACATAGTGAACTGTTATTTATAATTTGTATTCTTTCTCCAAAATATAGGTGCATTAAAACTTCAAGATGACCCATATAACCTTGAAATACTCCTATGTATATTATATGTATTGACAATACTGTATTTTACACATAAAGAAAAAAATTTCAGAAATTTAAGTAATCCCAATGAAGGTTATTAAGTTCACAGTACAAAATTCAAAACTAGGTCATCAAGCTCTACATTTCACATTCTGAAATTCCATACATACATAGCTACAGATATCAACATGAATGAATCCCCAAACACAATGTCAATAAATACACACACACACAAACAGTATGCTTCCCTTTACAAAACATTCAAAAACAGTCAAAAATATACTATATGTCTTAGGCATGTATATATTTATGGCAAAAATATAAAGAACAGTAAAGAAAGGGTTAATATGTAATTCATAGTAGGATTCATATGTACAGGAGAAGAAAGAGAATGTTAATGAAGCGAAGCGTACAGGGGGCTTCAGATTCATTGGTAATAGCACATTTTCTAAATGGTTGTCAAGTCTGGATGTATTATCTTGTTGTTGTTGTTTTAATTGTAAGTGACCTATATAAACCCTTGGATTTATGTAATACTGAAATGCAATAAAAACTGATTTAATAAAAAAATCAAACTAAGCATTAAATAAGTATCTCAAAGTAAATAACTTCCCCTATGTATATGCAGAATATCCCAGTTTCTTGTTTCCTAAATCAACTTGGATTGTAATTCTTAAAAATTAATAGAAAAAAATCCCATTTAGGTTTTAAACTATATTTTGTCATGTTTCAAAAGCAAATACAAGTTTATTTTGTTTTCGTCAAAAATATTCATAACCAAATGGCCCAAAGAACCTAAAATTCTAGTAACTCTTGTATCATTACTGATACACATTCTAGAATTCTGGCTTTGTCTTTGGACATAAATGGTAAGAGTTGCTATCCAAACAATGAGATGAAGCTAAATAATCCACACAATAATTTATTTCTGGAGTCCATCTGAGTGCTAGCTTTGCAGATCAACTGACTATCCTAAAATCTGAGGACCCCTGGACCCTCTAGAAAGAGATAAAACAACAGCAATTATTCACTTACACTAGAGCATTGGAAGAAAACAAGGCACCATACTAACAGGTACCAAAAAAATCAACTAATTTTTTAAAAATAGCTTAAAAGCTGAACTTGCACAAGTTGTGAGAGTATAAAACTCTGGGAGCACAGACATCGAGAACAGTAACTTTTGCAGCATCTTCTTCGTGGACCTCACAGTTTGCTCTTCAGAAAAGACTGGAGGCAGGAGAGGCATTCCTCATGATAACAGGCCTGGTGTTGAGTAACAACTGCTGCTTAGGAGAAAAACAAAACAAAATAAAAAAAAAAACAATTCTTACCTGCATCCTTCCCCCTAGTAACATGAAGCCTTAAATTGCTTTAAAAAGAAAAAAGGCCAGGTGTGGTGGCTAATGCCTGTAATCCCAGCACTTTGGGAGGCCAAGACAGCCAGATCATAAGGTCAGGAGTTCGAGACCAGCCTGACCAACATTGTGAAACACCGTCTTTACTAAAAATACAAAAATTAGCTGGGCATCGTGGCACATGCTTGCAATCCCAGCTACTCAGGAGGCTGAGGCAAGAGAATCACTTGAACCCATGAGGCAGAGGTTGCAGTAAGCCAAGATCATGCCACTGCACTCCAGCTTGAGCAACAGAGAGAGACTCAGTCTCAAAAAAAAAAAACCAATGGTGGTCTGGGCACAGTGGCTCACACCTGTAATCCCAGCACTTCTGGGAGGCCAAGTTGGGTGGGCAGATCACCTGATGTTAGGAGTTCAAGACCAACCTGACCAACATGGCAAAACCCCGTCTCTACCAAAAACATACACAAAAAATTAGCTGGGCATGGTGGCAGGCGCCTGTAATCCCAGCTACTCTGGAGTCCGAGGCAAGAGAATCACTTGAACCTGGGAGGCGGGAGTTGCAGTGAGCCCAGATCGCGCTATTGCACTCCAGCCTGGGGGAGAAGAGGGAGACTTCGTCTCAAAAACAAAACAAAACAAAACACAAAAAACAAAACAACAACAACAACAACAAAAGGGCAGCCAATCCTGTCCCTTTCAAAACACAGGTGAAAACTCACTGAATTTTTAAAAAGGTAAAAGACCCTCCTTGTTCCAGCAAATCAGCAATCCTTTGCCAATGTGAACAGGTAGAACACTGAGAAAATTCTGCTCAAAAGGCTTAAAGGCATATAACTACCTAAGGTTGATACTGAGTGAAAAAATGTATAATACCCCCTTGTCCCTCACTACCCATGCTAGCGAAGAACAAAGAACCAAGAAACACGCAACAGCAAACTACCACTGGTGGAGGAACAAGAACATGAAGAAACAACTTCTCTTGGGTGCAGGCTCACAGGGAACACTTGAAATTCATCATGGACCAGGCACAATCAAGAATTTGATCAATTAATTCAGATCCCACCATAAGCAAAGTCTAAAGGAATAAATACATTGTAATCATAGTGGCAAACAAAACTGAAACAAGCTTAACTTCTCAATAAAAATCTCTCAGAAAAAGAGGCATGCCTACTTTCAGGCATAAATACTTTAAGCTTGTTCTCCACTACCTTGCACAGAATGTGTACATTTCAACTAAAAATTATGAGACACACTAAAAAGAAGGACAAAATAATAGGAATAGGCTGTTAAGAGAAAAAACAATCTGTGGAGTGAATCTCAAATATAATTCTATTGTTGAAAAAATTAGAAAGGGAATTTAAAATAACTATGATTAATATGTTAATCTTTCTAGTGGAAAGACCTGAAGAAATCCATGAATGGATGGGTAATGGTAACAGAGAAATGGAAAAAAGCAAAAACGTGTTGAAGGACATGCTATAAATAAATAAGATACACACACACACACACACACAAATGCACACATATATGCACAGAGATTGAAAGACAGAGAGAAAAAGAGAGAGAGGATTAACGCATCAGTGGCCTTGGAAGACTCATCAATAGTCCTGACACATTCGAGAAAAGACTCAGTGAATCTGAATATAGGTCAGTGGACGTTATTGAAACTGAAACACAAAGGGCAAATTAGTGGGGAAAAAAGTAGAACAGGGTATCCAAGAAAAATCAGTTAATATCAGTTTAAAATAGGTACAGTAGGAATCACCAAAAGAGGGAAAATAGAGATTCAAATATTTGACAATGAATGGTCAAGAATATTCTATAAAATAATTAATTTTAAAAAGCCGGAAATGTTTTTATACTACAGAAAACCAAAGATAAAGAGAAATGCTTGTTTTTCGGAAAAAAAGACACATATTACATACAGAAGGGCAAATGTAAAAATTACAGCAGGCTTCTTATCAGAAGTTCTGAAAGTAATAAGACAATAAAGACTGACATCTTGAAACTGCTAGGGTATGGATGAAGCGGGGGTGGGAGAATTAAGTGACTGTCAGTCCAGAATGTTATATACAGCAAAAGTACCTTTGTGGTAAGAGAAAAAATAAAATTTTGTTCAGCCAAAAACTGAGAATTCATTAACAGCAGATTTGCCTTTCAAGAAATCCTACAGGGAACTCTTCAGAAAGAAGGAATATAATACCAGAAAGAAAGTTGGATGTGTACAAATAAATAACAACTTTCTATTTTTGGTATATTTATAATTTACCATATTAAACAAAAAAAGATAGCTGTGTACTTATATCAATGTGAAAGTAAAATGCATAACAACAAGAGAAAAAAAAAGGTGAGAGGGAGTATTTGAGGGTACAGAGTTCTAAGGAGCTGACATGTCACTTCACATGGAACAGTATATGAAAGTAAATAGGAATTATACACACACACATTGACATACCTTGGATTTATTGTAGGTGCAGTTTCAGACCATTGCAATCAAGTGAATATGTCAATAAAGAGAGCCACACATTTTTTTTGGTTTCCCAGTAAAAAGCACATATAAAAAGTTAGGTTTGCACTGTATTATAGTTTATTAAGTGTGCAATAGCATTACAGCATTACGTTTAAAAATAAGGATGGTATCCCAATCAAATAGGATTGGTAGTGGTTTTATAACAAGAAGAAGAGCTCTGTCTTCCTCTCTCTCTCTCTCTCTCTCTCTCTCTCTCTCTCTCTTTCTCTCTCTCTTGCTCTACTTGCATGCACCAAGAAAAGGCCATGTCAAAACACAAAGAAAAGGTGGCTGTCTGCCATTCAGGAAAAGAACCCTCCCCAGAATCTTAATATGATGGCACCCTAATCTAAGATTTCCAGCCTCCAGAACTGAGAGAAAATAAAGTTCTGTTATTAAAGCCACCAAGTCTGTGTTATTTCATTTTGCATCTCATGCTAAGACAATACATATATTTTTTAAAATATTTTTCAGTGTAGGGAAGAATGAGAGAACTGCAAGTAAGTTGTGTAATATATACGACATGGATCACAGCAGAGAATCCAGAATGGTGTTCAAGAGATAGAACATCTGCTAGGCAATAACCAAAGTAAAGGTGTCAATGTACCTGAAAAAAATATTGCTTATACTTTAGAAGAAGCAATGATATGCCCCAAAGATTAAGAAAAATCAGGATGTGAGGCAACAATGTCAGTTCTCCAGTACAATGTATTTTTCTTACCTGGCAAAGATAAATTGTATCATTCGGTCATCTATAGCCTTTGTTAAAATTAATCAATTAATTAATTGTACATGAATAGGTTAATAACAAATAAGCGCAATTTAAAAAATAATCAGTTTCTGATGTCATTATACCTTCAATCATAAAACTAACCAACTCTTGATATTTGCGCTTCAATAATTTAATTTCACATTATTTTTTCTATGGCATTTTGCTAATCATCTTTTCAACATGTTCTTGGGTCGATTTTAATATTCACTTATCTTAATAGATATTTTAATGGTCATGGAATAAATTATAAATACATTATTATGCAAAAAACTACTCTTTGCATTGTTGTCATGGATCATCAGTTTTGAATCAGAAAAACTCTGGGGTCCTGAATAAAGCAAGCACATCATTTAGGAACGGATCAGAAGATAAAAATCACACAGTAACTTGGACATGGAAATTTTAAATAAAAATAAATTGTTAACTATAACAGGGAATTGGAGTAATGGAAAATTATCTACTAAAGAGTGAAGGGTACCCTAAAAAATATTAAAAAAAAAAACATATCTTGCAAACTCCTACCCCTTGAAATGACCTAGTACCCAAGGAACAGACGCTTCTCTAGCGCTATTGAGATGCAGACTTTTTTTTTTTTTCTTTGAAACAGTGTCTTGCTCTGTAGCCCAGGCTGGAGTGCAGTGGCGTGATCTTAGCTCACTGCAACCTCTGCTTCCCCAGTTCAAGCAACATCTGACTCAGCCTCCCGAGTAGCTGGGATTACAGGCTCCCGCCGCCACATGCAGATAATTTTCGTATTTTTGGTAGAGACGAGGTTTCACCATCTTGGCCAGGCTGGTCTTGAACTCCTGACTTCATGATCCACTCATCTCGGCCTCCAAAGTGCTGGGATTACAGGCGTGAGCCCCCGCATCTGGCCTGAGATCCAGACTTCTTTGATGAGAGCATATCTATGACTCACTGGACAGTAGAGAAACTCACTGGGGTTACAGAACCACCCACTGGGGGTACAGGAATACAATTTTTGTTTTTTTGTTTTTTTTTTTTTTGAGACGCAGTCTCGCTCTTTCACCAGGCTGGAATGCAGTGGCATGATCTCGACTCACTGCAACCTCCGCCTCCGGGGTTCAAACGATTCCCTTGCTGGATTACAGGTATTCGCCACCACGCCTGGCCAATTTTTTGTGTTTCAGTAGAGGCGTGGTTTCACCATGGCCAGAATGGTCTCGATCTCCTGATCTCATGATCCGCCCGCCTCAGTCCCCCAAAGTGCTGGGATTACAGGCATGAGCCACTGTGCCCGGCCTGGGGGAACATTTTTAATGGGAGGTGCTGTGTTGGAAACCCTCCATTGAGAAGCCACTCATGGTGTTACTGGGAAAATCTGCCCATGGGGACTGCTGTGAGAGCCGCTATTTATCAAGCACTGTTGGATCTAGGGACACCTAAGTTTCATGTTCTGAAGGAGGCTGAGCATTCAGACAGTTGCACACAGCGCGGGAGCCTGCCTGAAAGAACACAGCAGAACCAGAACGAGAAACCTCTTTCCTCATCCACAGTTAAGTAGGTGAAATATTTACAGAATCTATACTTATATATTGTATAGGAGTTATTTCACGGTGATTTAGAGCACAGAGTCAATGCATTATAACCAGTAGCTAAATTTTTTATTTATGGCAGGGAAAACGCCAAGTTAAGAAAACAAATGGTCAACTATGTGGTCTACTGCGGGCCACATGTTTTGCTCTGTACTCATTTTATATCCTGCTCACCCACGAATAAGAAGGGAAAGAAAAGGGATTAGCATATAGAAAATAAATTCAGAAGTCTGCCAGAGCTGGTTACATGAGTGTTTTCAATTTGTGAAATTTCATTTATCCATGTGACTATATTGTTTTTATACTTAAATAAAAACTTGTGAAGTAAAATATCCCATAGCACATAGGCTTCCACAGTATCCATGAACTGAGCGATATTGACACACGTATTTCCTTATGCTATAATTGCCTATTTAATTGCAATGATGTAATTACATATAATCTTATTTCTAGGCTCTATATATATGTAAATCTTAAATAAATGCTCGTTAAAAAGAAATTGAAGAGTATATCTATTAACACCTGCAAGGATTCAAGTTAACACTTAACAAGCATTCAAAATATTTTTCCCCAAAACTTCTTAGTGATTCTCAGTTTTTAGCCTGTAAGTGAACACCATTGCCATTATAAATGCTATGAGGAAACTGCCTCCAAGATTATTAATTATTTTCTGGTAAAAAACAAATAACCTCTATTTCATTACAAAATTATTGTCCTTGCATGAAAGTTACTCCTTGGAGATCCAACTCTTCCCCAAATGACTGAAAATTGAAATGTCTTCACCCTTCAGTGGAGCAGTGGAGAATCATTTCCTGTCTTTGGAGATAAGTCTTTTGAACAGTGTTGTGAACAAATGAATTGCCTTTTGTGGTAGACTGATTTCATTGATGGTCTTAATTGCTTTTTTAAACCATGTCCTTTGTTCTGTAACTTTCTGGTCTTTTTTTTGATTATGTGCTGTGCTGTGTTAATTTATCTGGCTGAAGTGCTATTAGCAATGTAATGCAAGCAGAGACTTGGAAAAATAAAAGTGTGCATTTCTTCTTGTTCTACCACTGCATGACATGGCCTGCTCTCTCTTGGATCCTTGCCATCAACATGAGAACAGACAAGCTTACTGGAAGGTGAGACACCACCTGGAGTACAGGGAAGGTATCTCAGCTGAGGCCATCCAAGACTAGTTGGCTTATATGTTACCCATCAGTTTAGGTATGAGTAAATGAGTAAACCTAACCAAGATCAGTGAAGTTTAATCCAGATCAACAGAACCTCTAAGCTGACCCCCAAATTTTCCAGAAATAATAATTATCTGTGATTTTAAGTCACTAAATTTTGAAGTAATGTGTCATGTTTATAACAAGAACTAGAATAAATTTTTTACCTTGAGCTGAGTTTTTTTTCTCACTTGTTTACTTTTTAAAAATTAGTTTTATATTAAAATTTGTTTTGTTTTCTTAAGAAATAACGTTCAGAGCAATTTACAGGAGTCACCGCATTGGAAAATTGAATGAAGAACCAAAGAAACTGAGATTCTAATACGAGATGGTCAATTGGATTTCTGAATATCTGGAGAACATTTTTCTTCATACTGACAATGAGAGATTGTGAATCTAAATTGCATTACAACCAAAATACAGACTATCATGTACCATAAACTTTTAGGGTTATATGGGAAGAGATGAAAGTTTACATTTAAAACTAAAATGTTGAGTCTGCCAAATGACATAATTTGTTAAAAAATAAGAGTTACAGAATAATATTAGTAATTCAATTTCCTCATTAGGAGAGTTTGCAAGGGTTGAATGAAATGATTTGAAGGTTATTCGGAAATGTTTTACAACAAAAAAAGTGATAATTCAATAACATATACATACTGACAGCTGGTTTCACAAAGAGTGGGCTAACCCACAAGTTGTTATTAGTAATATAAAGAGTTTTATGACCGTCAATTAGGTAATAACGATAAACAGCTGCAGAAAACTGTACTGCCCATGTTCTCCATTATTTGAAAATGTAGAGGAAAAAAATCTTAATACTTGATGATTAGTTAATAAATATGTTATATATGAGAAATACATTGCTAAATTTTATAATTTTTTTTCTGTGTGCAGCTGGATGATACTATGGTTGTTGACCTAAGTGCTTTAAGTCAGGAGAGAGTTGGGGGTTTTGCTGTGCTAATTGCAACACATGACAGCTGATATATATATCATATGATAAAGCAACGGCTTCTTTTCATGTGTATGCTATCTGTTTCTGCAATAAAAATAGCTAAAAGTTTAAAAAATCTACAGCATTAAAAATTTCTCTAAGACAATTTGCTTTTTTTCAGGAAATGTTTGTTGGGCACCTGTTTTTTTGTTGTTGTTGTTTTGTTTTTTTGTTTTTTGAGACAGAGTCTTGCTCTGTCCCCAGGTTGGAGTGCAGTGGCAAGATCCTGGCTCACTGCAACCTTTGCTTCCTGGGTTCAAGCGATTCTCCTGTCTTAGGCTCCCAAGTAGCTGGGACTACAGGCATGCACTACCATGCCTGGCTAATTTTTGTATTTTCAGTAGAAACGGGATTTCACCGTGTTTGTCAGGATGGTCTTGATCTCTTGACTTGGTGATCCACCCAATTCGGCCTCCCTCAGAGCTGGGATTACAGGTGTGAGCCACCACGCCCGGCCAGGCACCTGTTCTTTCTGGTCACTAATAAAGATTGTATGGCTCTCTTTTCAGATATCCTATGGGAACGGATAGTTTTCTTTTAACTAATCATAAAGAGAAGGATAGAACTGGTTTTGAGAACTGGAATAAAGCAAGCTGGTTCTTGTGCTGCTTCTAATCTTAAATCAGTCCACTCACCAGTTCAATATATGCTTATGTCAAACAAAAGTTATCTAGAGTATTCACCGGATGCTGATTGTCATCTTTAAATATTTATTTTCCTATCAATAAATATTTATTTATTCTTTCTGTTTCCTTCAGCTATAGTGGATGATATTATACAACCATATGTACATAATATTTTTTTCCATCTAAACTATGCTTCCCAAAGAAGTGTGTTGTTGCTTTTGTTACCTTTATAATAATTTAAATGCAAGTATTTAGTTTATCAAGTATTTGAAAATAAAGACTTGGATCTGAAATGCAGCTTTGATACTGACTCATTTTAAGAAATTGGACAAATTTCTTAACCTTTTTCTAGGTTTCAATTTCCTAATACGCCCAATGGGAATTAAAACATCTGCTCACCCTGCCTCACAAGTAGATATTAAGAGCAAATTAAATAATATTTTGGAAAAGTCTTTGTAAACTAAAAATGTGAAGCTCAAGTCTCTTAATCATAAAGAATAAATAACTTGAATATCTACACATCTAATTTTGCATACACTATAAATTTCTAAATGGGAATCAACTTGTTAAGGTAACAAGGAGTACCATTTCATAATTGCTTCTAACAGTTCACCTCAATACCAGTAGTCAACATATTTTCTTTAATGTGATTGGTAAATTTAAGATGTTCTGGAGTTCTTTGATAAGTGAAAGTGGATATTTTTGCTTCCTCATGACAGGATTATTTCTTGTCTTTTTGCGGGGGAAATACAAAGGCTCAGACACCTTTGTTAAGAAAAATGTGTAAAAAGAGTAATTGTAAATAAGTTATACTTTATAATTTGGAAATTCTCTACACATTTCTAAAATTACAGAAAATGATACAGTAAAAATACGACTATGAATCTTTAAAAAAGAATATAATTGGTTTCTAGAGTAAATACAGTATAATCTACAATAATGTAAATATCTGTAACAAGTATTTTACACCTTAGCTTAACATTTGTAAGAGAAAAGGGATATATGGTATAATAATAGAAATGTCGTATGAGAGTTATAAATTTCCCATTAAAGAATGTATCTGATGACTTCACTAGACTTTTCTCCGGCAAATAGGCTCCATTCAAAGTAGTCTCTGTCAGGTCTTTCGACTGGCCACAGTCTTTTCCACACTGGAGTTTTCACACCTATTTCCTGGTATATACTTTCCAGAATATCTTCTATGTTCTTGTGATATTACTTTAAATCTCCTATTGCATAACATAAATTAGGTCCCATATATTTTATCATACTAACCTATAATTTTATTCCACTTTTAATGTAATTATTAACAACTTTTAAATTTTGTGTGATTATTTGTTAATTGTCTATATTAAAGGCCTAATACACGAAGGTAGATGCTGTTTAGTTCGCTGTGTTAACCTTAGCATGCAGCACAATGCCTGGTGCATACACAATGTTCAATGAGCATTTAAATGAATTAATAACTATATTAATTATAACATCTTATTGTTTTAGCTCACAGGGATTTATTTGGAAAAAGTATTTTTAAAAACATTTAAAACATACATAATGCTGAAAACGAGTCGATTTTTATCTTTGACTAGATTTATTACTAAGTGATATATCATTAAGTTTTGCCATTTAGATTTATCAAACTTCCTTGGTTAACACCTCCATAGATGTTTGTGCAATTATTTGTATTAGTATCTAATACCATGCTGAGCCAGTTTCCAAACCAACAAATATATGTAAACACTTAAATTAAGTGTAGCAAAAAATTTATTAGACATGATTATCAAATTAAATTCAATTTTAATATCTCACATTATTGTTTTTCTAGATTAAATCAGTTTAAGTTCTCAAGAACTATGAATGATCTAATATTTTTTCATATTTTAAGCTAATAATTCATCCTGACACAATTTCATGAATACTGGAAGAAGATACAAGATTCATAGATCAGAGACAAGGTACAGAAAGCAGCATGATCTTCATACTTGCATCATTCCATTTGTTCTCTAAGTCCCATTGGGTCAATGCAAAGTAGCTCAGGTGACTGCTGCAGACAGTAAAGAAAGCTGTCCTCTGTTCCACAGAGAGATACTATTTCTGTTTTCAAAGTCTCTTTGCTACACATATATTCTTGTAAATATATTTCAGAACTAAAACTGTCAATGCTCTGCTCACCAAACATGCAAAAACATGAGAGACCCAGGGAAAATTGTCTCCTAATGTACTCTTCTGATATTAATGTAAATTTTGCAGTTTATACTTTGGAATAACCACTTTATTCATTTTATCTGAGTAGCATGTGTGTCAGTTAAAAATTTTTAATTTCAATAGGGTAAATTTGAAACTGCTAAATATTGTACTAGAGAAATTGTATACTGGATTACTGAAACTCTTCTTGCTAGTAAAGAAGGATAACAATATGAGGTTTTAAAAATTGAATGTTGGCTTTACTTCTTTTAGATTGTATTTATATAATCAATCATGTTGCACACACTTGTAAGTGCCCTATTGTATGTGTAAAAATTAAGCATGCTGTAATGACAAAACTGTAGTCTTTATTATAGAATCTTTCAGCTAGCAACAGTGATAAAGATGACTTAGTCAAAAATGGCACACCATGTATAACACTGAAAATCAATTATATCACTTTTTCATTCCCAGCAGGTGTAGATGGCCTAATAAGGAAACTGATTCTATCCCTTTGGTACAGCAAAGTTACAGCTTAACTTTGCTTTAAATTTGAGAAACCTGAGGTGATCCCATGACCAAGGCCAATATATAAAACCCAGGTTTCTAAGATCTATTGCAGAATTGCGCTAAACAAGAAAGTGGGGAGCGTCATTCCAGTACAGGCAACACTTTCCTTCTCCTGTGAAAAACTAAATTAGAAATCAAATGGAGAGATGTTGAAATTGGAAACTAGGACTCTGCTGCAAATTTCTTTCTTGAAATGATAAGGCAGCCTGCTGACACATTGATATGAAATTGTTAACATACTTAAATCGATTTCCTTTGTAATTTATTTTATAGATATTTTGGTTGTAAATGAAGTTTTTCTGTGGAGATTTTATGTGCCATACTTTATATCAGGTAATTTCAGGTGTAGATAAAACAAAAAAAAAAATAGACTCTGCTAGATCTAGATTCCAAAACTATTATATCTACTTTTCACAGCCCCTTATCTCATTCATAAGATAAAATGGGTACCACAATTAGAGTTTAAGCTTACAGAAGATGGATATATAATTAATGGCAACAGTACTTAATTCAGCATTCTTTATTTTATCAGAAAATAAACTGAGACATAGAAAATCTGCAGAATTTGCCCAAGGTCTCAGAGGAAGTGAGGAGAAGAAAAGAAAGATGTATATATGTATCTTTCTGAATCAGTAGATTATGTCATGTACTACACGAAGGCCTGTTTTTGCCTGCAATTTTAACATTATCAAGAAAATTGAGATATTTTTATTTTCTTTACATTTCTTCATTCATCTATTATGCACACACCTAACATATATTAATTTATAACCTTCTACATATACTCTTATAGCAAAGCCTTACCACTAAATAGCTAAAATTTAGCAATGTGTCACGTTTTTATTTATGCATGAAGTTTTAACATCAATTCGTAAATATTTACATAATACATATTTGGAAATAAACATTATTCAAGGCACTGTGCATATAGAAGTGAACCAACTAACCAATGAGTTGCCCTCATCAGGAGGCCTAATTCCAGGGAGGAGCATCATAGAGTGAACACATAGAAATGCTAATTTTGTAGTATAACAATCATGGTATGGAAAAAGTAGGGTAGAAATGTTACTTTAGATGCAATGCTGATAAAAGTTCCATGTACCAGGAGGTAACTTACGTTCTAACAGAAATACAGATGTTGAAAAGAAAGCAGCATGGGGGGAGTCAGAAAGCAAAGACCAGGAGAAAGTCCTCCAAACTCAAAGCCCCAAAGGGAGCAGAGGAAAAGGTCAGAGCTGATGTCGTTAAAACGGCGAATGTCATGTGCACTTAATTCAGGGCTTGATGAGTTCATCTGAGGAAGTGAAGACGGTTAAGGCCAAAGCCTCCAAAATCCAGAGGTTGTTAGTTGAGGATCCACTGGCAAAAGAGAGGGCTAAGGAGCAACACTGGGCAGAAATAAAAGCAGCCATGTGTGGGAAGCCAAGAGAGAAAAGAGTTTCTTCACATTGTGTTCCTTATAATAATTAACAACTTATACTGCAGAATTTCAACGAATTGCAAAACATGTGAAGAAAATAGTCATTCAAAGAACAAAGTTCAATTTTAACCTTACTTTAGAATAAAGAGAAAGCAACAAAATAAAACATAGAAGAAAATGAATTTTGAGTTAATGAATGGAAGTATTGTACTCATACGAATAAATAAAAATTTATCCCTACTAACTTTCAGGATAATACAATGTAGTTTAATAGCAAAGTAATAAAGTAACCAAGATTGATCTCAATCAAAGTATTCATTCTTGTGTTGTTCACTCAAGGAAAATACAATGGCAGTTTAGAGGGCTAGAAAAATCAAATTTCTGTACTTTTGCATTTCAACACAACTATTCTGTGATTAGAATAAGTTAATTTGGTGCTTTAAATCCATACTACTAAATTCGCTATTGTGCTCTGACATTTGTTAGCCTCCATTAACACATTAAAACAGAGTTGTGATGTAATTTTCTAAATGATTTTAACAGAGACAAAAAGTCATGCAATTCACTTGGGGATGAAAAGTATGAAGGCCAAGTTCCTTCATTAGCATATTACTTCAATGAGGCCATGTGACGCTATGAAACATCAGAAGAAATTTCTTTTCTGGACCGAGAAGCTGTTTGATACAAAGTCTAGGGATTGGGAGTTGTGGGGAACAATGCTGAAGTAGGATACACATACACAACAGAAACAATTATGTGATTCTTGTCTCAGAATTATCTTCTATAAAATAGAGATGTCAAGAGTATCAATTATGTTACAAGAATAAATGATTTAATTTGCATAAACTACAAATGTGTGGCCAGGCATGGTGGCTCACACTTGTAATCTCAGCACTTTGGGGGGCCAAAGCGGGTGGATCACCTGTGGTCAGGAGTTCATGACCAGCCTGGCCAACATGGTGGAACCCTGTCAACTGAAAATACAACAATTAGCCGAGCATGGTGGCGCACACCCGTAATCCCAGCTACTCGGAAGGCTGAGGCAGGAGAATCACTTGAACCTGGGAGGCGGAGATTGCTGTGAGCTGAGATCCTGCCACTGCACTCCAGTTTCGCCAACACAGCGAGAGTCCATATCAAAAAACAAAAACAAAAAACAAACAAAAACCAAACATGTCTGTGAAAGTGAATGTAATATAATGGTGTATTAGTGCTCTTTTGTTACAACTTTAACAGTTGTATCTTAGGTTGAATGCTGGAATCAAACAAGCTTGGAACTAAATTAGATAGTAACAGATCTTTTAGCCCTGTCAAAGGGTGACTAACGTGTAATGAACCCAAAAGATAATCACAGCATTTCTTGGAAACTAGGACTAATACATGATAATTCACTAATGCAGCACCTCATATAATGCTTCCAACATTTAACAACGACAGCCTAATCATATGATGAGGACTCAACAGTTGGTAAGGCTGATCATGGTGAGAGAATAGTCAGGAAGAGGGTAATTAGATAGTGTAGAATGGGAGTGCAGGACCAGGAGACAGGGAGACAGAAGACAAAAATCTCCAATGACTTCTTCAAATACTATCCACTATAAGAAAACACTTGTGTAAACCTACACGAAAAAGTCTAATTTACATTTCAAATCTATTCATCTGATCTTTAAAGAACACATTTCCTCAGCATCTTTTAAATCATTAATTATAGATTCTGTTTCACGTGTAAAATTTCTGGAACATATTTGGTCTGTGACTGATTAAATTTATGATTATATGAAAGCAAAAAAATGTGACTAACTCTAAAAGTCATGTTTGACATATTTATTTTCTGCTAAACACTTTGATACAAAGTACGCAAAGTGAATTTCTAATATAGCTTAATTATACACATCATTGACTAATTTAATCGTGTTTATTTTATTTTTAATCACTAGATATCACATTTCCAAATACTTTTTATGTTTGAAGATACAAAATTTCTGAGGGTGTAAATAATAAAAACGATTGGCTTAGAATAGATTATTTCTATTTAAAATACTTGCTTTTACAATTTATTTAATCTCCCTAAAGTAGGGAGTTCACAGTGCAGTTTCATCTTAGACAGTTCTAAACTCTCCTGTCATATATTAAAGCTCTTGTTTAATAATTACTGTATCTCAGAATTACAAAAAATAATATAATTTAATTAATATGAATACTAAAGCTTATGTGTTCTGTAGGAATTCTGATAAAATTCTCAATCTTGTTCTAGTATGAACGAAATACCTGATGTTTAACAGTTGTATGATTCTGAGAATCAAGTTGAGCTCTTTGAATCTGTTTCCTTATCTTCAAAATAAGGTTAAAAAAGCTTCCTTCATTTTAAATAAATAAGTTGCAGTCAGTAAATCTTCTAATATACTGCCTGTCACAAAACAGACCTTCATTAAATCAGAAGTATGAAAGATAATTTAGTAGAGTGGCAAAAAAGTCAAGGATTCTGAAATCAGAACAACCTTAGAAAGAACTGGAATTCATATCCAGTGTACTTACTATATATGTTTCAAAAATTAATTGATTTCATTGATTATTAAGAAGAAAAACGTTTATGTTGCATGATACATGCACATGACATCTCCAGTATGTTGTAAGTAATCACTATCATTTACAATTTGCAATTATATAATATACAATTATATTCCAACTCTCTGTGCTCATTAACATATTTTCTACCTATAGGCTGATAGCAAGTTATTACTATATTACAACCACTATACAAAACATTGTAATTAAAATAATTTTATTCTCAGGGATTAAGTATTCACAATATTTAAAAAATGAATAAACCACTTTTTGATAATTCAGAACATTGAAACAAAGGAGAATTTAACTTTAATATATGAACCCTCAATTATCTATTGCTATCTCTTATGGAGCCTCAAATAGAAAAAGTCATTGAGATGATAAAACTGTAATCAATCAACAAAAATAAAGTGATCAGGCAGAGTACGTAAAGAAATAAAGGGCTCCTAAATAATTATGCACTTCTTCCTCCAGATTTTTTTTTTGAGATGGAGTTTCACTTTTGTTGTCCAGGTTGGAGTGCAACGGCATGATAGTGCTCATTTCAACCTCTGCCACCCATGTTCAAGTTATTCTCCTGCCTCAGCCTCCCGAGCATCTGAGATTACAGGCACCTGCCACCACGCCTGGCTAATTTTTTGTATTTTTAGTAGAGATGGGGTTTCACTGTCTTGGCCAGGTTGGTCTCGAACCCTTGACCTCAGGCAATCCACCCTCCTCGGCCTCCCAAAGTGCTGGAATTACAGGCGTGAGCCACCCGTGCCTGGTTTTTCCTCCAGATTTATGTACAAATCTACACACACACACACACACACACTGGCACACACACAAAAACTGCATTTATCAAATGGTGTAACTATATCTAGGGTGAAAAATTGTAAGTTTTTTCTCCTTAAATATTAAAATCTTTAAACATAAAAAAGATTTAAAGGATTTTATTTCCCACAAAAACATGATTATTTGATGGTAAGCATATCACCCTCTGTAGCACAGTGTGAAATGTTAAAATTAAATGTTAAATGGTAAAATGACAATAAGATTGAATTCTCCTCAATAGATAAAATAAATCTTAGAACCAATGCACAGGTATTCTTTATTTTTCACAGGGTTGTGGTATTTACACTATCATTATATTTCTGACACCATAAATATTTTCCATAAAATATAAGACTCTTTAACAGGCCAATGTAACAATCTATTTTAAAAATGTAACACAATTCATTTTTCTTCTTTCAAAAGTTATTTTATTATGCCACAGCCTTTAAAATTATTTGGATTCTACTTGATACTCAGCAACACATTCTTTAATTTTTCCTAGTAATATGATTTACAAAAAAGCAACACTGGCTCTTTCTTGAGATGGCATTTTGCTTTTGTTGCCCAGGCTGTAGTGCAATAGCACGATCTCGGCTCACTGCAATCTCTGCCTCCCAGGTTCAAGCGATTTCCCTGCCTCAGTCTCCCAAGTAGCTGGGAATACAGGTACCCACCATCACACCCAGCTAAACTTTTTGTATTTTTATTAGAGACAGGGTTTCACTGTGTTCCCCAGGCTGGTCTCGAACTCCTGAACTCAAGTGATCTACCCACCTCAGCCTCCCACAGTGCTAAGGAATGTGGAAACACTAGATTGGCTTAGTCCTCTGGCCTACATCTTCCTCTCGTTTTGGATGCTTCCTGCCCTGGAACACCGGACTATAGATTCTTCAGCTTTTGGTTTCTTGGACTTTTGGCCACAGACTGAAGGCTGCACTGTCAGCTTCCCGACTTTTGAGGTTTTGGGACTCAGACTGGCTTCCTCGTTCCTCAGCATGCAGATGGCTCATTATGGGACTTCACCTTGTGATTGTGTGAGTCAATACTCCTGAGTAAACTCTCCTTTATATATACATCTATCCTATTTGTCCTGTCCTTGTAGAGAACCCTAATACCTGGGAACAACCCACACTGTGGTCTGCTGGGGGCAGGAGTGGGGTGGAGTGTGGTGAAGAACACCAGGATAAATAGCTATGGCATGCAGGGCTTAATAGCTCGGTGACAAGTTAATAGGTGCAGCAAACCACCATGACACATGTTCACCTGTGTAACAAACCTGCACATCCTGCACATATTTAACATTAAATACAATTAAAAAAAAATAAACCAGAGTAACCGTAATGTACGTTCTTGTTGTCTAGTACCCAATTAAAAATCAATCAGACATGTGAACAAGAAAATGTGTGCAAACTCAGGAGAAAAGGAACAAAATATCTGTCAATAAAAACTTAACCTTTGATGATTTGGTGATTGCAATAAGTACAAAAAGACTTTAAATAGAGTATTATAAATAGGTTCAGTGACTTAAAAAATATAGTCATGAAGAACAGAGGGACGATTCAGCTGAAAAAAAAATAGATATATTTAAACTCATAACTATATAAATACATATATATATAAATTCTTACATAGCTAGATAGTTCTAGAGCTAAAAAGTCAATCAGGGAACTTAAATATCATTGGACATACTTAGCATAAGATTAGTGCTGTCACAAATATATGTCAGTAAACATCAAGGCAGAAAAATAGAAATTATGCCACAAATAAATTATTCTTACAGGGAGAAAAAGTACTAAAGAAAAGTTAATATGGACTGGGCACCGTGGCTCATGCCTCTAATCCCACTATTTTGGGAGGCCGAGGCAGGTTGATCATGAGGTAAGGAGTTCAAGACCAGCCTGGCCAAGATGGTGAAACCCCATCTCTACTAAAAATGCAAAAAAATTAGCAGGGTGTGGTTGTGGGTGCCTGTAATCCCAGCTACTTGGGAGGCTGAGGCAGAGAATTACTTGAACCCAGGAGGCGGAGGTTGTAGTGAGCAGAGATTGTGTCACTGCACTCCTGCCTGGGTGACAGAGGGAGACTCCATCTCAAAAAAAAAAAAAAAAAAAAAAAAAAGAAAGAAAGAAAAGAAAATGAAAACAAAAGTTAATAGGGTGCTGGAGAGCAGAGGAAAAATATTAAAGTGACAAAACACATGTAATTATAATACTAAAGTAGAAAAAGAGAAAACAGAGATAAAAAAAATAATTCTTGGTCTCAAGTTTGAAGGAAGATATCAACTTATAGATCCAAGAAGCTGAAGAAAACGGAAACTGGATAAACAGTAAGAAAATCATACCTAGGCACTTCATAATGAAACTGCTGAAATTAAAGGATGAAGAGAAAATATTTAAAGCACCCAGAAGAAAATAAAAGTGACTATAATAAGATTTACCACCACATTCCCATTAGGGAGAAACAAAAAAGACCCGAGAACAATGAAATGACATCTTTAAATCATGCATAGAAAGGAACACATAACTGTGATGGTAGAGTTACATATCCAATGAAAATATTTGTAGCAGATGAAAGTAAAATAAAGACGTGTTCAGATAAAACAGAGTTTACTGTCAGCTGGCCCGCACTGTAAGAAATACTAGCAGTGTTCTTCAGGATGAAAGCAAATGACACCAAGTGATAACTTACATCTCCAGAAATGAATAAAGACACTCAAAATGGTAAATAAGTAAATAAATATGAACGAAAAATATTAAAATGGTGAATATTAACAGGAAGAACTAATGATTTAAAATTACACATATATGAAAACCTTTAATAATAGAGATTCAAGATATATGAAGCAAAAAACTTCCAGAACCTGAGGGATAAATAGATTCGTAATCATAATCAGTGATTGGTATCATTCCTCCCTCTAGAATAACACAAGTAAAGGAGGAAATGAAAAGAAATACACACAGTAGAAATATAAAATACCTGAATGACACTCTCAACCAGTATGACCAGTATACCCCAAAACTGGGGAATACACACTCTTTCAAAATCACATGGGACATTCTCAAGATGTACCATATAGAGGCTATAAAACAATTCTGGTACGTTAAAAAAAAATCTTGCAAAGGGAATTTTCCGATCACTGAGGAATTTGATGAAAAATCATTTCCAGAAAACTATCTGAAAAATCTCTAAATATTAGTGATATGGGGATGTAAGATTATACACACACACATACACACACACACACACACACACACACACACACACATTTGGCCAAAGAAGAAATCAATTACAAATGAAGTTAGAAAATATTTCAAACTAAATAATCATTGAAATATAAGATTTTAAAATACTTGGACAGCAGCTAATGTTGTACATATAAATTTAAATGGTTTACAGGAAAGCAAGAGAAATTTAACTTGAATTAGCTAAGATCTCATCTCAAGAAAGTTTTAGATCAAATCGGCAAATTCAACCCGTGATAAATAGAAGGAAAAATAACAATGACATTAGAAGAAACCAACAAAATAAAGACAGAAAATTAACAAAGCAAAATTTATTTACTTGAAAAGATTATTAAAATTGATAAACTCCCGTAAGATTCATAAAGGAAACAAAAAAGACAATTAGAATTATCAGTATCAGGCCAGGAGCAGTGGCTCACGCCTGTAATCCTAGCACTGTGAGAGGCCAAGGCAGGTGGATCACCTGAGGTCAGGAGTTTGAGACCAGCCTGGCCGACATGGTGAGACTTAGTCTGTACTAAAAATATTAAAAAAAAAAAAAAAAAAAAAAGCCAGTTGCAGTTGTGCATGCCTGTATTCCCAGCTACTAAGGAGGCTGATTCAGGAGAATCATTTAACCCAGGAGGTGGAGGTTTCAGTGAGCCAAGATCACGCCACTGCACTCCAGCCTGGGCAACAAGAGCTAAAATCCCTCTCAAAAAAAAAATGCTAGAATCAGAATTGAGATAGGTGCTATCACTACATATCCTAACAACATTAGAAGTGATAATGAATTCATGGTACAAGCACTGCTACATTAATAAATTTGTGAACAGGAATTTAGAAAAATGGACAAATTGTTTGAAAAGTTCAAGGTCATACAATAAACACGTGATTAAATACAAAATCTTAACAGCCTTTTATCTCTTAAATAAATTGTATTTATTATCAAGATCTTTCCCCACAAATATTTAAGAGGTTTACACTGGTGAAATGTAAAAGTGATTAGCTTAATATGTTTAGTCTGTACTAAAAATATTAAAAAAAGAAAAAAAAAGCCAGTTGCAGTGGTGCATGCCTGTATTCCCAGCTACTAAGGAGGCTGATTATTGAGATAGTTTCACTTTTCTAGTCTTTCACTATGATTAATTATTTTTATCGTATAAGGCAAACCTGGTTTCCTGGATAAAACAAGAAAGTCTCAGGTCTGTTTAAAAATAAAGACAGAAAATTATACACTTTTGATAGCTAAGTAAAAGTTTTGTAAAACATATTGTTTTACATGTTAACTAATATATTAATATTAGTAAAAGTTTGTAAAACATAACACATTACTACAATAGGAAATTATAGACCTCCATGAATAACTTGCCTGAATACAGAAAAAAGTCATTAACAAAATACTAGCAATTGAAAGCACCACAACATGTAAGTAATAATATATATATGATAATGTTTTAGGACCAAGTGGAGTTACCTAGGGGTGAAAAGTTAGTTTATCCTTGAAAACTGTACAATTTCACCTTCTAAGTTAAGAGAATGATTTAACTACTCTAACAGATGAAGGCAAACCATTTGATAATGGTGCTTCATTGATACAATCTGTTATGTAATTCAATATATTATAAAATAAAAAGCTGGCCAAAAGTTTAGAAATTTTTTTATTTAAGAATCAGTTTCAGGTATAGTCCACATTACACTAGAGTATATGTGTATTTTAGTAGTATAATTTGTACTATCCACTCCCCATATTGGGATGGTTGACATTTCTGTGAAAAACATCAGAACACTCTATAAATAAAGCTGGAAACAGACCTGAGGCTTTCTCGTTTTATCCAGGAAACCAGGTTTGCCTTATACGATAAAAATAATTAATCATAGTGAAAGACTAGAAAAGTCAAACTATCTCAATAACTGCTGGAAAAAAATACACTTTTGATAGAAAAGAATGATGGATGGTAATGTTCTAGCACACTCAAATTAAAATAACCATCTTTTATCTGCTAACAGGTATATTCAAAACATCTAAAGTATATATCATACTTCAGGGATAAACTCTGAAAGCTTACTTTTGAGATATGTAAAACAAGAAAAGTTTCCCTTACCATCACTTTCATTCAATATGGTACTGACTTTTCCAGGTGGTATAATAAGTCAAGGAAAATAAATAAAAATATGGAGACACGCAAGAAACAGCCATATTAGTATTGGCAGATGTTATCACTATTTATAAACCCATGTTCACTGCAATTTTTATTTCAACATTTATGTTGAATTAGATTACATAAATTATCCTATATTTTAATTATTTTAAAACGTAATATTAAATGTGTACTCTATAAAATATTTTATGATTTTTTTCAATATTATTTATAATTTTCACATTGGTTAAATAATTTTTCTGTTTCTCAGGATTTTATTATACAATGAAGTGATGTATTTGCAATGAAGGCATTCCTTACGTAATTTTTTATAACATTTTACTCTAGATTACTTTTAGGTTTAGATTTTATCAGTGAATTTCTTCTTCTTTTTTTCCTGTGACAAATTGCTTATCAAAGAAAAAAAAATTATGATGCTGTATTTACTATCTAACACTATTTCTGGCATGATACAATACTTCAAATCAGTGATAAATATCTATTTATTTCTACTTAAAAGGCCTACTGCTTTTTCATTAATTAGCATCTACAATTCAGAGAAGAGTCATGTGAAATGCCTTGCATATTTTATCAAAAATGTTTTAATTTGACATATTGGAAGTATTTGACATAGTAAAACTTCCAGGACTTGCTTATAATTTTGATAATTTATTATTTTTTAATTAAATTTATATAGTTCTTAAGCAGTTAAATTTCCAAGGCAAAGTTTAAAAGACCACATTAATGAATGAATGAAAGTAAAAATTTCCTATACTATTTAGGTACTATTTTTCATAAGACAAAGACAAAAGGAGAAAAATTCTTCCACAAAAAAGATAGCTATAACCAATTAAGAAATTACATTTGAAATAATTAGTGAAGAATAACAACAGCCGCTTAATTCATAGTCTAAATTTTACTTGCCTACTGTGTAGATCTCTACACTGTACTGCCTTAATTTTGCTTTATTCTTAAAATTTCTTATATCGTAGAAATACACGCCAAATTTGAAAATCTAAATGACTTCTGATTCCAAAAAACAAAGACAATCACTTTTTCTTGATATTTTATTTTTCCCTTTATGTATGTATCCATAGATAATAGTGTAATTTGTTTTAAGAATTAGAGTTTAGGATATCTTCTGCATCATAATTCAGGGGACAATTTGAGAACACACAAAATTATGTAAACTTAAAATTTGACAATTTTAATTAAATGTATATCATTCGCAATATAAATGTATTAAAAAGTTGCTTTATATTATAGAGCTACAGATTATAGGTTTATATTTTTAATTGTAATGCTAAAATCTTTTCTACATCAGTGTAAATTTATTATGTTTGTATGCTCCTTATATTGAAAACCTTAAAATACTCTATTTCAAAAGAGAAATCCTCATGCTGTTTGAGAAAATAAAGTATTATCTACTACTCTGCAATAAGTTAAGCATCTAGAACAAGAAAGAATGATATTATTCCAAGATTAAAATAAGTATTATCTTTTCTTATCTGTTTTTGCCTTCTAGTGCATATATTTTAATCTTCATCTATTAGTATATGTTTTGTAGATACTGTTGAATTGGGACATATTTGCTGTATGCCAAACTTTAGCTCTAGAATTCTATGCAGAAGTCCTACTGGAAGCAGCAGAGAAGGAGGTGTTATGGTGAGCAATGTGTAAAATCTTTTTTGAGGACCATTTTGGCCAGTATCATCATCAGCTGAACTAGGTGTTGTATGAGGAAATACCAGTTTGCTATTCTAAGATTCTATGATGGTTAATAGTATACAGTATTTTTCTCTAATGGAAAAACAGAACAAAATCTCTATCATATGGAACAATAGCACTCAAAAAGTTCCCTTTAATTACTTGCAAATTTACAGTCAATAAATTGACAATATTTCTATATGTACTAGTTTAATATCAGTATTTCACAGTAAGGCTACTTTGCTTTATTATGCCTTACAGATATTGCATTTTTTTATAAACAGGTTCTGGTAACTCGGTGTTGAGCAAGTTTACAGGAACCATTTTTCCTCCAGTATGTGCTCAGTTCGTGTCTCTGTCACATTTTGGTAAGTCTCTCAATATTTCAAACTTTTTGTTGTTATGTTATGGTGATTGTGATCAGTAATCTTTGATGTTACTATTGTCATTATTTTCAGTTGCCATGAACTGCACACATAAAAGATGGCAAACAATTAAAAAATATTGTATGTGTTCTTAACTGATAAATGTGTGCTCCACCGAATGGCCAGTCCTTCATCTCTTTCACTCTCCTCAGGCCTCCCTATTCCCTAAGACACAACAGTTTCAAAACTAGGCCAACAATGGCCTCTAAGTGTTCAAGTGAAAGGATGAGTCACACATCTCTCATTTTAAATCAAAAACTAGAAATGATTAAAGTAACTAGGGAGGCATGTTGAAAGCCGAAACAGGTCACAGGCTAGGGTTCTTGTGGAAAACATCCAAGTTTTAAATGCAAGGGAAAAGTTCTTGAAGGAAATTAAAAGCACAATTTCAGTAAACACACACGAAACAACAAAGCAAAACAGACTTATTGATAATATAGGGAAAGTTGGAGTGGTCTGGATAGAAGATTAAACCACATACAACATTCCCTTAAGCCAAAACTCATCCAGAGAAAGGCTCTAAATCACTTCAATTTTATGGAGGCTGAGAAATAAGAAAGCACAGAAGAAAATTATGTCTCTTTCTTCTGTAAGAAAGAGATTGGTTCATGCAGTTTCAAGAAAAAAGCCACCTCCTTAATATAACAGTGCATGTGACACTAGTGCTGGTGTAGAAGCTGCAGCAAGTTATCCAGAAGAGCTAGCTGAGAGCCTTGATGAAGCTGCCTATACTACCCAAAATATTTTTAATGTAAACAAAACAGTCTTATGTTGGACGAAAATGCCATTTAGGACTTTTGTAATTAGAGAGAAGACAAAGTCTGTCTTTAAAGCTTTTTAAAAAACACAATGATTCTCTTGTTAAGGGCTAATGAACTTGGTGACTTCGAATTGAGCCCAATGCTTATTTACTATTCTGAAAATCCTAAGTCCCTAAGAATTATTCTGAATCTACTCTGTGCTTCTTAAATGAAACAAGAAGTCTGGATCATAGCACATCTGCTTAAAGCATGGCTTATCGAATATTTTAAGTGCACTATTGAGAAATACTATTCATAAAAAAATAAAAAAGTTTCCTTCCAAAATATTACTCCTCATTGACGATGCACCTAGTTAACCAGGAGCTCTGATGGAGATGTGCAAGGATATGAATCTTGCTTTTATGACTGCTATCACCACATTCATTCTGCAACATATAGATCAAAAAGAACTTTTCTTTTCTAGTCTTGTCATTTAAGAAACACATTTTTGTAAGGCTATAGCTGCCACAGAAACATCTGGGCATGATAAATTGTAAACTTCTTGGAAAGGATTCACCATTCTTGATGTCATTAAGAACATTCATGATTTATGCCAAGAGGTCAAATATTTATATTAACAATAGTTCTGAAGAAGTTGAATCTAATCTTCCTGGATGGCTTCAAGTGGTTCAAGACTTACAGATGTGGTGCAAAAACCAAAACTAGAATAAGAAGTGGAGCCTGAAAATGTGAATGAGTTGCTACAATCGCCTGATAAAACTTGAACAGATTAATTGCTTCTTATGGATGAGCAAACAAAGAAGTTTCTTGAGATGCAACCTACTGGGGAAGATGCCATGAAAATTGTTTAATGATGAAAAATGATTTAGAAGATAATGTAAACTTAGTTGATAAAGGCTTTAAGATAATTGACTCCAATTTTGAAAGAAATTCTACTGTGTGTAAAATACTATGAAACAGTATTATATGCTGCAGAGAAATCTTTCAAAAAGAGTCAATTGATGCAGCAAACTTTATTGTTGTCTTATTTTAAGAAATGGATACAGCCACCACAATTTTCAGCCTCTACCACTCTGCTCAGTCAGCAGCTAACAATACTGAGACAATACCCTCCACCAGCAAAAAGAGTATGATTTGCCAAAGCCTCTGATAATTGTTAGCCATTTTTAGAAATAATATACTTTTAATTAAGGTATGTACATTTATATTTTCTACATAATGCTATTACACTTAATACACTTAATAGAATGCATTGTAGTATAAATATAACTTTTTACATGCACTGGGAAATCAAAATAATTTGTGTGACTCTCTTTATTGCAATATTTGCTTTATTGCAGTGGCCTATAACCAAACCTACAAGATCTCCAAAGGTATGCCTGTAAGTCTAGAAAATGTGTTTTTGTCAGATACCTTTGTTCAAAAGTACAGAACCTCAAAAAATCTTAATGGTTTATTATGCAATATGAACTTTAATAATTCAACATATATTTATACCCATTACTATATTGCATAAGACAAAAGTAGTATACAACCAGATAATTTTCCATATGATAGTTTGAATATCATGAAATATTTTTCTGGAGTATTAAAGTGAAAGTTGACTAAAATAAAAGCATTCTAGTCTGTATATTAAAAATCATATAATTTTACATCTGATACAAAATTATTATAAGAATAACTTTTATTTATATTGCCATGGTCATACAGATATAGACTTTGGAAGAGTTTTATGATAGTAACATATGCGAATATAACTCATTTTTAATTTAAATCCAATATACATAAAAGAATTAGCCATGAATGGAAACTTTCCCACACAGACAAAATAGTACAATTTTGGAACCAAAAAATCTAGCTTTTAATTCTTGCTTTACCTCTTGCTTTCCTTTTGGTTACATAAATCCCGGAGCCTCCGTTTTCTCAGACACAAATGGACAAAAATGCCCCTTTCGACACAACATTTATATGATGGTTAAATGAACAAACATTTATATGATGGTTAATATAGCACATTCGCACTGTGTCTGGCCTGTGATCAGTACTCAAAAAATGCTAATGCTCTTCCCCATAAGTTTCTAACATTTTTATATAGACTTAATTGAAAAATCTATAATCTCTTTTACTGATATAGATTATTCTAGTTGTAGAAAATTATTTTAAAAAGAAAGAAAAAATTGAAATTAAAGTATCAGTGGGATCCTGATTAGTCTAAAAGTCTTTTTAGATGGAAATGTTACACTCCAGTGAGAAATATGACAGCACTGATAAAAACTGCTTAAAGGAAACACACAAATTGAGCTCCATTTAAAAATTATGTCTAAAAATTAATATATAAAATATAATATCAGAGTATAATTATTTTACTTAGATTAACCAAAGATGAATGATAGTCATATTACTTTTAATGTGCAGAGAGGTGCCAAAAAGGACATCTGAAATCACTTTAGCTCGTTAAGTGTAACATTAAATCCCAATGAAATTTACGTTTGTATTCTACAATGCATCTCAATCTGAAACTTCCACTACTAATTGGTAATTTATTCCTCTTAACTTCCTATCAGGTTGGCCTTGCCAATCTTATTCCCTTGATCACAATTTTTCACTTGCTCATTTCTAATGTCAAGATTCAGACTAGTAATGGACAGCCGTGAAATTTTGCTGCCTGGTTGTACCATGAAAGTCACTAATCTCCAGGAATAATAAAGGTCTATATACTTTATTAACTGGTTAGCATATTCAACTCAACAATACTTATTAAAAACCTTCTATACAGGTATAATTTTGGTATTTATTATAGGGGTACAATTTCTCAAAGAGCCTGGAATTTGGTGGAGGAGCTACAGCAACACATCTATAGATACGTGCTAGATAAAGGAGGAAAAAATGACATCAATTATTGGTTAAAACTAACTTAGTTTTGTCCCTGAACAGCAGTGGTTTTCATGGTACACACAGGCAGCAGAGCCCTGTGGCTGTCCGACAGAAGTCTCATCACAAGCTGTTTCTGCTTCCTTCATGTTTTAAGTGACCTGCTACCACATACTACTCTACCTCCAGCTCCGTTTTCTGTTCCAAGTTGCAATGAACATTTCCAAACATATGTTTTATTAGTAAGGAACAGTAAAAACACAAGATACTAAATGAAAACCAATAAAGTTATAGTAACTATTGGTTATTTTGAGACACAGTTTTGCTCTTGCCGCCCAGGCTGGAGTGCAGTGGCGTGATCTCAGCTCACTGCAACTTCCACCTCCCAGGTTCAAGCAATTCTCCTCTCTCGGCCTCCAGAGTAGCTGTGATTATAGGCAGGCACCACTACTCCAGATAATTTTTGTATTTTTTAGTAGAGACAGGGTTTCACCATGTTGGCCAGGCTGGTCCTGAACTTCTGACCTCAGATGATCCACTTGCCTCAACCTCCCAAAGTGCTGGGATTACAGGCGTGAGCCACAGCACCCTGCCCATAAAATGTTTTTAATGAGAAGCATCTTGAAGAGAAGAAAATGGGATTCTTTTCCCCAAGCCATACCTACACATATTTTTGGCAGAGTCAGTTCACACCAAAATTATTGAGAAGTTGGGCTCCTGGCCAAATACTCATTTGTGAACCTTTAGGCCTGGCTCCAGGAAATTACAAAGGCTTTACCTGGGAGGTGTCAGAGGAGAAATCTATCCTCTGTATAACAGATTTGGTGCACAGCCAGTGCACTGCAGTCTATGGTGAGACTTGCAGTCAGAGACTCAGGATGTTCTGGCCAGCCGTTCTTTTATGCATATCTTCATTCCTAGGCCAGGGGCCTACGGAGGAGTCTTTCCTTAGACACCTCAGCTGAGGCCATTTAGTGGGGACATGGGGGAGAATTAGGAGATACTTTTCTCCATTGGTTTTAGTATTTTTATTTCCTAACTCTTACTTCTTCGTCCCCTTCCCTCCCCACCCCCTGCTCCATGTCCATAAAACTGCAGAGCCTTTTTGTTCAGCTTCACTGTGCAGTGTGGTGATTCACCATTTTTGTGCTAATCCAGCTGCCCCTTGGCAGGTGCTGTTTCATGTGGGAAAATGAACAGTGGGGTGAGTTAGTGCCAGGTCTCATTTAGCCTCTGGCTCATATTTTCATGCTAAGTGATCACAGTCTTGACAGTTCCTTTCATTTTGGTTTGTGGTTTCCATCAGCTACTACAGCACCTGGCAATACAGCTCTCTCCAGGTCAGCTCAAGCCCTTGAAATTATGTGCTTTATGACCCCTTCTTGTTTGTGAAACAGAGGCAGCAATAACCTTCTCATCATAAGTATAACAGATGGTATACGTGAATTTCCTAGGACAAAACCGGCACTGAACAGTAGTAATTTCAAAATCACAATTGTAACTGGAAATGTGAAGGATCAGGAAAAGAGTTAATGATGGTGACTGGATATAGCAAAAACTTTAAAAATTGATATGTCTTTACAAAGATGAATAACAAATATCATGACTTCAAACTATACACAGTTCATTCAATCACCTAAAAGTCAACATATGCATATGAAAACTATACTATCATTCCAAAAGAAAACAAACTAAAACAATTATCCTTTTCTACCAATGATACTATCATTTTTTGTTACATGGCCCCAAAATATTTACTTATATTTTGTGTCTGCTTTTGTCCTCATCTGTTGACAGAACTTTGCTTAATATGAACTTGTCACAGAAACAAATTCTTTCTTATCACTTTTATCTGTTTTCTTAACAGGAATCTGACACAAATGCTCTTCTGAGTTTTTCCAATATTATAATATATGTGTTCAATAATAAACAATCAAGCAAAATATAAGCAAATTAATTCATTATATGCCATGCTAATTGATTAAATGTACCAGGCATTTTTTGTATTAATTAAGGTTCAAGAAAACTTATTCTTCACTGGTTCCTTATACCAAAAGCCACTACGGTAATGTAATTGTTTGATTCTACACCCTATGAATAATATTTGCCCATTTATACCTTCATAATAAAGTCCCTACAATTAGAGTTTTCTCACATTCCTTTAGAATAATTCTAACTCTTCTTGTCTTTCAAGAATAAAGTTTGAATTTCTCCGTTAAACTTTTTAGTTCACCAGTTCATAATCTGTCCTTCTGTTAATAATTCATGTGGCCGAATGCAGTGGCTCACACCTGTAATCCTGCATTTTGGGAGGCCAAGGCAGGCCGATCATCTGAGGTCAGGAGTTCAAGACCAGCCTGGGCAACATGGCAAAACCCCATCTCTACTAAAAATATGAAAATTATCCAGGAATGGTGGCAGGCACGTGTAATTATAGAAGTTACTCAGGAGGCTGAGGCAAGAGAATCACTTGAATCCAGGGGGCGGAGGTTGCAGTAAGCCTAGATTTTACCACTTCACTCCAGACTGAGCGAAATAGTGAGACTCTGTCTCAAAATAAATAATAAATAAATAAATTTATTAATTAAAATAAATAATTCATTTGACACATAACACTAATTTGGCACTTGATGCTATGTTATTAAATTTATTTAGTAATATGACTGTTATTCAGGGTGCCATAGAACCTCCTTTGACACACAAATTACTACAAAATTTTGACTGGACAACACTAATAACAAACTAAAAGATTTAAACTACATCTTTATTATTCATATAAGAAAAATAGTTTCAAATTTGCCCAAGTGCCTAAATAAATTTGGTAATTAAAGGACATTTTACAATAAATTTTAGCCTATTATTTATATGAGAACTCAGGTAAAGCATTTTCTTACCGTTTCTCATTTAAAGTTCCTTCAATTTAGAAGTACAATGAAGCTATATTTGCTTCATGTAAAATTTATCTCAGCGTATAGAAAGATTAACTCCAACTCTGACAACTATTTTCAATTGAGTGACTTTTCCACTGCACGGAAGTAAATTTTTAAAAGAAAAATGGATTCGAGTTAACATGGGGCAATAATACATTTAGACATTGCTGTGCAGTTTTTCAAAGTCCTAAAAATCAAATTATTTAATGGCCAATATCATGTCTTTCTAAATAAATAATCTGGCCACAAATAACTTTCTATAAATGCAAGTGTATTCTGTTGACTATTCTTCTACAACTATAGCTTGTGCATTTAACTCTGTGAATTTATGTCAAGAAAATGTATATTCTCTAAAATTAATAGTCTGAGTTTAAAGAAAGAGTTTCTTATCGATTTCTGCATTTTTTAGTTAGAAGGTGAATATTATATATTTCTGCAAAGTATGTATTGGAGTTATATATACTTTTTTCTAATTTGTTTACAAGTTGATTTTTTAGTAGTTTCATTAATAAAATATTCAAATATAATAGGTTAAAGTCTTAGAAAATGAAGAAGGGAATTTAAATGAGGACCAAACAAATAAGAGTGAAAGTCCTTTGAGGGATGGAAAACTAAATCTTATTAAATTTTCACTATTTACCTCGTTTTATCCTAAAGACGTATGTTTCATTTAATATAGTTTCTTTTTCACAAATCTCTAAAAGGAAGTTGCTAGAATGAATTTTGTTTTCCTTATAAGTAAGAAGGTTGTTATTCAGAATAATTGTTAGTTTTGCTAACATCCTGTTACCTAAGAAATGACAGCACAGTGTTTCTAACATAGGTATTTATGGGTGCATGTCTCTTTTAGGCCAGAGATCACACTGAAGTCTCCAAATGTATTAGATAGTAAAAATATTTAGCATCCCTCAAAACTATTCCTAATACTTAATTTTATTACTAGATTATATAGCTTCCCCTCTTGTGTTTTTGTTTTTGGACAGAGTCTCACTCTGCCGCCAGGCTGGAGTGCAGTAGCACGATCTTGGCTCACTGCAACCACTGCCTCCTGGGTTCAAGTGATTCTCCTGCCTCAACCTCCCACAGTAGCTGGGACTACAGGTTCACGCCACCACACCCAGGTAATTTTTGTATTTTTAGTAAAGACAGGATTTCACCTTGCTGGCCAGGATGGTCTCAGCTCTTGACCTCGTGATCTGCCCTCCTCAGCCTCCCAAATTGCTGGGATTACAGGCATGAGCCACCTCACCCAGTCTACCCTAGCTTCCCCTTTTATTCAGTCAAATTACAGGAGGTATAAAGTATATCTTTTAAAATATCATCCTAGAGTGTTTAGTAACTGTAGATGTAGGAAGTTGAAACCATTGTTGAAGTGAAATTTTGAAGCAGTAGAAACACAAATGTGAGACAAATATAAAATGAGCATGAGACAATGGTTTATTTAATTCACTAATAAGAACCATAGCAAGATAATAAAGCTAGTTCAAAGTCTTTTTGAGGAGCAGAGATTTATTTAATTTGAGAAAGATATGCTAAAGTAAGTTTGTTATATTAACACAAAGCTGGCTAATGTCCTACAGGGCAATGTAACAATTATTTTGGAATTATCTTTTCTATAGGATAGTAATCATTCAAATATTTTTTGGACAACATATACACAAATCAACATTCTTGATCACAAAATTTGTGCCCTAATCAAAAGTTAATGTCCAAACAAAGCTATATCCCTGGGCAATTAAATACTTTCTTAAATACTTTCTAGATGGGAATGTTAGACCATGCTACAACATGACTTTGAAAGTTTGTTATCCATTTGTTCACTTCCAAGTGGTATGCTTTCTTACTAACATTTGCAAGTGTGCAGGAGAGATAATGACACAAAACCTTCAAGTATCAAGACCTCCTTTCCTAAAGAAAGGGAGAGACATTATTTAGAGCTATTAACTCTAAGGCATTAGCCAAAAGATAACCCTCTATTTGCTCTAACATAAGCTATAAATCAATCATCCAGCAATCTCACTACTGAATTTGTAGCCAAAGGAAGTGAAATCAGTATCTTGCCAAGATATCTGCACCCCCAGTGTTTATTACAGCATTAGTCACAATAGCCAAGATATGGAAACCAACAAAATACCCATCAACTGACAAATAGATAAAGAAAATATTGTATAAATATTAAATGATATAAAAAACAGGAAACCTCTGCCATTTGTGACAATATCCATGAACCTGGAAGACATTATGCTAAGAGAAATAAGCCAGATGCAGAAAGACAAATACCCCACATATGTGAAAGTAAAAAAGCTGAACCAATAATCAGAGAGAGTAGAATGGTGGTTGTCAGGATCTGGGAATGAGAAAAATGGGAGGGCATGGTTCAAACGGTTCAAAGTTTCTATAATGCAGGATGATTAAATTATTGAGATCCAATAAACAGACTGGTGACTATAGGTAATAATGTTTTATTGTATATTTGAAATTGTTAAGAAAATATGCTAATTACTATCATCACACACACAAAAAATGGTAACTCCGTGAGGTAACAGATATGTTTATTGCTTGATGTGGCAATCCTTTCACAATGTGTATGTATAACAGACTATCACTCTGTATGTCATAAATGTATACTACAATTTTTATTTGTCAATTATACCTCAATAAAGCTGAAAAAAATCTTGTCATTGAAACTATGTCTACCTCAGATTTTCTCTTAAAAATTGTATCTTCCTCCTAAACAGAATGTCAGTCCACTGAAGATTAGCTTCATTTTTGATGTTGGAGTTGTTCTTATTACAAATTTAAAAAAAAATCAATCTAGCAAATCTAACATCACATAATACAAAATATTTCCCACACCCTAAACTCATACATATCTGTTGACTCTTTGCAAGAGCTCATTGATAAAGCTGTTGAAAACGTCCATTCAAGTTAACTCTTTAGAGTTAACTACAGCATGGTAGAACAGAAATAAGTAAGAGAGGGATGGCTATTTTTCTTATGAACCACTACTGATTCATTATGTTTAGACAAAAGTTGTAACAAAATCATATTGCATTTTCTCCATTGAAAGAAATGTTATTCATCATGATAATGTCAGTATAAAGATACTTGAACATTTGCTATAATTTGAGAATGTTTACTAGACATATCCACCATAAATATAGTTCATTTTCAGGAGTAAAAAGCAATAATTTGCAAACAGTTACCAACAAACATGTTTCTAATACAACTTTGATTTCACATACCTCTGAATCAACAAATTCCTTAAGTGGGAAAAAAAATTGTTTTTTCTGTTAGTTGTGTTTTTGTTCCCTTGTGTAATTTTAATAACATATGTAGTTAGGAAGAAAAGATATGATAGTATCCATTGTATTCTAAAACTCTGCTAATTGACAGAAAAAAAAATCCTTGAAGGAAAGGTAAAATTGGATATAATTAAACAATTTATTTTCTCTTCTGATTAGTCACCTCTAATATTTTTAAATTTCTGTCCCTAAAGTATTGAATACTCAGAATTATACTGTTAATGGTGTATGGATACTGTTAAAGAGCATAAAAATCTATGAAACTTTATTTATAGTCAAACTGTACCAAAAGGGGCAAGATAAGGCAAATAAGAATCAAACATAAAGTAATCGGTTATCTTTCTATATTAAACATTATCCATAATATCTTGTGCCTTCAATCATGTAAGAAGATTTTAACTTTTTGAATTCTGGTGGTTGTTAAGCAATTAAAGCACTATAATTTTCCTCTTAGTTCTGGAAAAAAGTAATTTTGGAGCAGATACATCTCTGACAATCTAGGCATTATTAAAAATGTGAGGCAGAAAGCTAACGGTAATTAAAGGGTAATGAAAAGTCTATTGTGAAATGATGATTATATACTTGATCACTTTGCATAAGCTATGTATTCTTCCATGGTGCTTGCTCTTCTGTACTATAGAACTGAAAATTTGCTTAATATAGGTGTATTATTTATTTAATTACAGTTTCATCTATATATATGACCCAGGTGTCTAGAGGAAGATATGCTACAAAAAACATAGATTATTATTGTAATTACAGAGTTAAAAATCAATTTAAATGAATTTTGAGAAGATGGTGGAGTACAAAGCACCAGAACCTCACTCTACACCTAGACAATAACTGCACTGGCAGCCTTTGTCTGATGTAACTGTTTTCAAATTCTAGAGTCTGTGGAAGGCTTGGAAGGAAATTTGAGATGAATTTCAGTCAATTTCAGCTATTATTGTCACAGCAGCCACCCATTCCCTGGCTGGCAGCTGAGCACGTCTTCTAGGAGCAGCTTTCACATAGCTTGCAGGAGCCACGGTTGGGAAAGGGGATCCTGTCTTCGAAATATGGGAATTTGTACTCTGATTGCTGCTTCTGATCCCACAGGTTCAGATGACTAAGTGGGAGGCCACTGTTTTCTCCATGTCGCAAGCTCCCCTTCCTCAGCTAAAGTGACTTGCAGAGGATTTAAAGGTTCAGTGCCCTTTTCCTCCCTGCTTCCTTCATTGTTTTCTTTCTTCACCTTTTTGGAACAAGACTTTAAAGATAAGAATTTTCAAAGGAAACTTGCCTACAGAGAAAACTAGAAAGTGACTAGATGTGCCTAGGAGAATGCACAGGCTCAGAAAATTTCTTAGAAAATCTTACATCTCAGACAGATCTTTGGCACACAGACAGCCTACAACAATAAATATAAACTAAAACAATAAATAAATAAATACATCAAAAAGAAGAAAATTTTGGGGAAGAAAGAGAATCTGATTTTGGGTTACAGTATGAGATTCAACTGTCTAGTTTTCTATAAAAATGTAGCATGTATATGAAGAAATGGGAAAGCCTGGCCCATTCAAAGGAAACTAGTAAATCGACAGAAACTATCCCTGAAGAAGACCTGATATCAGGTCTATGCAATAAATATTTTAAAGCAGTTGTTTTCTAGATTCTCAAAGAACTAAGAAAGATGTGAAGAATGTCAAGAAAAGTATGTGCAAACAAACATCCATAAAGAATTAGGAAACCTAAATAGAAACCAGAAAGAAATTCTAGAGCTGAAAATACAGTAACTAAAATGCAAAGTTCACTAATAGGATTCAAATCCAGATTTTAACAGGAAGAAAAAAGAATTTGTGAACCTGAACATAAGACAGTAGTAGTCACCGAGCCTCAGGAACAGAAAGAAAAATGATTGAACAAAAGTGAACCAAGCCTATGTGATTTGTAAAATACCATCAAGAGTTCCAACATATGAATTGTGGAATCTTCAAAAGAAAAGGAAACAAAAATATTTGAAAGATAATGGCTGTAAACTCCCCCAATTTAATAAAAGACATGAATCTAAACAGCAAGAGTCTCAACATACTCCAAATAAGATGAACTCAAAGAGTTATACACCTAAACACATTATAATCAAACCTTCAAGAGCCAAAAGAAAGAGAGAATTTTGAAAGCAGCAGGAGAGAAGCAATGCATTACATACAAGAGATCCTTACTATAATTGTTCTCAGCATTTTTAATCAGAAACTCTGAAGGTCAGAACATGGTAGGTTAACATATTCAAAGTGCTAAAAGAAATAATCTGCCAACCAATAAGCCTATTTCTGGCTTAGCTCCTTCGAACTAAAGAAGAATTAAGATATCGTCACATAAACAAAATCTGAGGGAATTTGATATCTGTTCTCCTGTCCTGCTAGAAATACTTAAGGGAGCTCTGCAGGGTGAAATGAAAGTTTACTAGACCGTAACTGAAATCTATATAAAGAAATAAGTATCTTAATAAAGATAAATGGAAGGGCAATTATGAAAGCTAGTTTTGTTGTAATAGCACATTGTAGCTCCACTTTTTAATTTCTCCATGATAAAAGCCAAATTATTACAACTTTGGTTTGTAACTCCACATTTCTTTTTCTATATAACTTATTGAGACTACTTCATTTGAATTAAGTATAAGCTTATATTTTGTGGTATGCAATATAAAAAGATGTGATTTTATGACATCAGCAACTAAAATTGTAGGTTGATCTGTTAAGGGAGCAGAATTTCGTATGTTATTGAAGTTGGTAAATATTCAAATTAGAGTGGTTTAAGTTGAAAATGTTAAATGGAATTCCTATAGTATCCACAAGGAAATACCATAGAATATATGTAAAAGAAAATGAGAAAAGAATTAAAACTTCTCACTACAAAATATCAACTACCCACAAAAACGATAATAATGCAAGTAATGACAGGAAAAAAAGCTCTAAGGCATATAGAAAACAAATAGCAAAATGAGAAATAAAGTTTTTCCTCACCAGTAATTGTTTTCAACTTTACAAAGATATTGTTGAAAAATAAAAATTGTGTATAAGGTATGCCGCTTGATGATTTTATATATGTATACATTGTGAAATATTTGCCACAGTTAAGTTAACTAACATAGCCATTACCTCACATGGTTACCTTTTGTGTGTGTCTGTGTGTGTGTGTGTGTGTGGTAATATCACATAAGACCTCTTAAATTTTGCTAAGACACTCTTAGCAAATTTTATGTATACAATGCAACATTGTCTAATATAAGCATATTGTTCTGGCAATATACAAAAACGATTTCCAGAACTTACCTTGAATAACTAAAATTTGTATCCCTTCACCATGTAAGTATTACTTTAAATGGCAATGAATTAAACTTTCCAATCAAAAGACAAAATTGGCAAAATGTATAAAATCATGATAACTACATGCCTTTTACAAGAGACTCACTTTAGAAAGATACAAATATATTGAAATGAAAAGAAGAAAGAAGATATGCTAATAGTAACCAAAATACAGCAGGATGGCTATCCTAATATCAGAAAAAATGGACATTAAATTTTAAACTGTTACAATATATAAGGAAGAAAATTACATTTTAATAAAATTTCAATCCAATAAGAAGATACAATTAAATATTTACATTTGATAAGACAAGGGATGAATCTTGAGGATATTCTGCTAAGTGAAATAAGAACCAAAAGATAAATATTTTATCATTTTACTTACAAGAACTACTTAGAGTATGAAAAATCAGACAGAGAACAGCATGGTGGTTGCTGGGGGTGAAGAGGAAGAAAGAATGGGGCATTCGTGTTTCGTTGTTATAGAGCTTCAGTTTTATAAGATGGAAAGAATTATGAAGACGAATGCTGGAGATGGTTGTGTAACATTATGGATGTATTTAATACCACTGTCCCTCATACTTAAAATGATGAAGTGGTCCCGGCACAGTGGCTCACGCCTGTAATCTCAGCACTTAGGGAGGCTGAGGTGGGCAGATCACCTGAGGTCAGGAGTTCCAGACCAGCCTGACCAACATGGAGAAACCCGGTCTCTACTAAAAATACAAAATTAGCCAGGCATGGTGGCACATGCCTGTAATCCCAGCTACTCTGGAGGCTGAGGCAGGAGACTCGCTTGAACCCGGGAGGCAGAGATTGCAATAAGCCAAGATTGCACCATTGCACTGGGCAACAAGATCGAAACTCCATCTCAAAAAAAAAAAAAAAAAGATGAAGTGGTAGATTTTTATGTGATGTGTATTCAACCATAATTTAAAAATTGGAAAAAATCAATTTAAACATTCACCTTGTGTATGGACATAGAAATGTTGGTTTATATAAATCTTGTTTTGCTAAATACATGAGTTAATATGTTTTTAATGATGACTTACAATGTTTGAAAAGCATTAAGTATTCATTAAGTGCTATTATTGTGTTATATGTTTTAAATATAAATGAACAGTTCAAAAATCAGATTCAAAAATGAGTTTATTCAAAAATGAGTTATTCAAGCCTATTCTTGTCATAATAGTAGCCTATTCTTAGACATAAGAATGGACTTTGAACTTCACTGAATGTACCAAGCTCTCTCAAGTCTGTGGTTCCCTTACCAGGAACACTGATCTATTACACTCTTTCACCTTGCTGTCACCTAAACTGAAAGACCAGTGTGTTCTTAGAAGCATTGTATGGCCTTCAGCAATTATATTTGACTTTCCTTTCTGGTTATTACATAGTGTATAGATTTCTGAAACTGTTTTATATTGCATTATTAAATGTAATGGAGTTGTTTTCTTTTTTTTTTTTTTACTTTTCAATCAGTAAGATTTTGAAGACTGGAATGATATCTCTTACAATTACATCTTTAGTATTTAACTGAATGCCTAGAAAAGCATAGCAGTTAAATCAATAATTGTTAAATGCATGAAGATTAAACAATGATCATGTATGTATTTCCCCTCATCTTTTTCTTGCCTACTTTATTGCACATGATGGGAGATTAAATTGAAAGTGTAGCAAAAAATCAATACGTTTAATGAAAACTGTTATTAAAGAAATTGAATCTAGAAATGGTTGAGCTGTGCTAGGTTTAAATGATTGCCAATAAACATCAGTTGATTGATAATTCTGCACATGGCTACCATAAGAAAATAAAATCTTCAACAAAATTTTAAATGAGGTAATTCACAAAAATTCAACCATGCATAATTTCAAATATAAGAACCATCACTACATGACTTGTTATTTATGCATTTAAAAAATACTGAGTACCCACTATGTGTGAGTACAGTGCAAACATCATAACACAAAGTTGAATTGGTAAAGGTCCTTTGCACAGAATTTCTAGTCCAGAGAAGAAAAGCAAGAACAGTAATAGTTCTATTCTGATGCAACAAGTACTCTAGGTTTTGGGTGAAGAACTTAAAAAAAGAGCAAGTACAGGTACAAGAGGCATTTGTTAACTTTTAATGACACTCTGCATTAGGTAGATAAAAACAAGAGAAGGTTTTTCATTAGAGAGGGAGAGAAGGATGTGTTCAAGAACAGTGGTAATAAAACAACACAATCACAGAACAGCTTGTGTTATGGAAAGCTTGTAGTAAAGAGTGAATATGGAAGAATAGTAGGAAGAATTAATAGAGAAATAAGTTTTCTGGAATAAGCTAAAGATTTTATTTTTTTCTCAGAAAGCTACAAGAAGCCTTTAAGGGATTTTAAGGGGAAAGTGAAGTGGTCGCATGTAAATTTTATGAAGATTTCTCTGGCCATAATATGAAGTGCAGGTTCAAAGTGAAGAAGCAGTCTCAATAGGCAAGGATAAAGTCTGAAGGTGAGAAATGACAGGCTTTAAACTAAGACAGCTACAGAGGAAATGAGAGGACATAATGAATTTGAGATAAATGCAAAAGTTAAATTCACAAGGTTTTGTGACAGATTCAATTTGAGGAAAAAATGAGGGTTAAAATCTGGCCAGACTGGGTTTTCTAGCTATGTGTATGTTAACTAGGAAACACTGCTACTATAGGTTTGAAGATAAAAATATTTCTAAGAATTTTGCATATTCAGATGAAAAAATTGAGACTAAAAAGACAAATTGCAAGTGGGACTTATCTTTGGAATTTCTCAGGGTAAACAAAGCAGTTGTAGCCATGAGTTCAGAAAGATATGCAAAAAAAAACCCCTTAAAAACACATGCTTCATACATTTAAAAATAAATATAAATAGTTATGTAGCCAAAATCCTTATTTAAAGAAAAGAAAGTCATGGTAAGGTTATGTTTCTATGTTAATATTCCTTATGAATGTGTAAATAATATTTAAAAGTAATTTCAGAAACTAAACTTAAAATTACCAGGTACACCACAAACTCCTTTGTAAATATTTCTGCCACTCAGTTACATGTGGACATTACATATAACTGAAGATATATTGTTATCTTCACCAATAAGTTCCAAGACAATATGAATAAAGACTTTTAAAAATACATTTTAAATTACTGATTTTAAAACTTATTTGAGAAGTGAATTAAAATATGCAGCACTCTATAAATCCCCAGGAAAAAAGTAATTTAGAAAGAATATTCATTTTAAAACAGTGTACTATTAGACAATATTTATGATTACATTCCATTTCTCGAATTTAATAATTACTATTGAACTTACGTAACCCGCATTAATTTTCTGTATTTTGGCAGCAAATTAATGCATGCTGCTTGTTTTAAATTTGTGAAAGAAATCCAACTTCCGCAGCCATGCCAGTGCTCCCTGTTTTATTAGTCTTAGAAGCTTTTGAATCATAACTATTCTCTGCTTTCACTTGGATTTTAAGAGCCACGATGTCCTCAGGCCTATATTAAAAATGAATCAGTGATAAAAAATTATATGGTAAATGATGTATTCTATTAAAAAATATTAAATTTCTACAATTTACTTGAAGTGGAATAAGAAGTACATTATTTATAGTCTAGAGAAGAAAAAAGTCAATAGCTGTATTTTTAAATATCTGGGTTTGACGGTATCCTCGAATACACACTATATTAAAAAATAACATGCTAGGTTTCTAAAATGTTAAAAAACAATTTTGTACTATTTTTTATCAGTGATATAAAATTTGGGTTCTGTTAGCAATGAATAGCCTAAAGGGCAAAAATAGCCCTTTCACATATATATATGTGTGTGTGTGTGTGTGTGTGTCTGTGTGTGTGTGTGTAGACTTTAAATTTATACTTTTAAGGAGAAAAGTTGTATTTTTACACTGCTTTAAATATTAAAATTCAGTAGTTCAGTTAGAAGCCTCAACTATTAAAATCTCTTAGTCTCTGAAATCTAGATATGACTTGAGTATATTACTTATAATTTTGAAGTATAGTACATATTCGGAAATCTTTTTTATGAATAAGATAAAAGAATAATATAAGATATAATAATAAGATATTAAGAATGTAATGACTTTCAAAATTCAGACATATCATGAAAACATTTATTATGTTTTGCTATGTTTCTTCCCATTGCTAATATTGCTAGCTATGTACTAGAGAAAATCTACTTTTTTACAAACAAGTAAGTAATATGGCAAGCTGCCTCACCTGCAGTTGAATTCTGGTTGAATTAAAATTAAATTTCAATTGTTTATTATCTGTCTGTGTTTTTCTTTTCAACAGAATACTTTGGTTTAAATAGAGATCAACTGTATATGCTATGAGCCACTCCAAATAAGATGTAGAAAGAGAATTACCTTACAAATGATCATCTTTTAACCAGGTTACTATTGTTTTTATTATTACTATTTTTATTTATTGTTTTCAATTGAGTGATATGAGCTATTGATTGTTTCCTTTGCTATGCAGAAACTGTTTAGTTTGACGTACTCTCACTTACCTATTTTTGCTTTTGCTGTCTGTGCTTTTGGCATCATATTCAAGAAATCACTGCCAAGACCAATGCCATGAGCATTCCCCAAGGCTATGTTTTCATTTAGGAATTTTACAGTGACAGATCTTTATTTAGGTATTCATTTCATTTTGAGCTGACTTTTATATAAGGTGGAAGACAGAAGTCCAACAAGATTCTTTTGCATGTGAATATCCAGTTCTCTCAACAAGTTAAAGAAATGATACTTTCTCTAATGTGTATTTTTGGCACCCTTCTAGAAGATCAATTGAACATCCATGCATAGACCTTTTATTTTGTTCCATAGGTCAATATATATCTGTCTTTATGCTGGTACCATGCTGTTTTAATTACTGTGGCTTAGTAGTAAGTTTTCAAGTAAGGAAATAAACTACTCTTGTTTTGTTTCTTTTTTCTTAGTATTATTTTGGCTAATCAGGGTCCTTTGTGGTTCCATATAAATTTCAGGATGGTTGATTTTATGTCTGTAAAAAAAAAATCCCATTAAGATTTTGGTAACGATTAAACTGGTTCTGTACATTGCTTTGAATAATATGGACATTTTAATAATACTTAATTTTTCGTTCACTGAACATGGAATGTCTTTCCATTTATTTGTGTCTTCTTACTTTCTTTTTGAATGTTAGGTTGTTTTAATGTATAAGCCTTTCACTTCTCTGGTTGAGATTATTCCTAAGCATTTTATTTTTTTGATTCAATTATAAATGGAATTATTTTCCTAATTTCTTTTTAGATGATTTATTGTTACTGAATCGATTTACTCAAATCAACAACTGAAATATGTTAATTTGGTATCTTTCAACTCTACTGAATTTATTTACTACCTCTAATATGTTGGGGAGATGTGAGTGTAGTTTTAGGGCTTTCTAAACATATGATCATGTCTTCTGCAAACATATATAATTTTACCTGTTCTTTTATAATTTGGATGCCTTTTAATTCTTTTACTTTCCTAATTGTTCTGACTAAAACTTCCAGTCTAGTTGAATAGAAGTGTTGAGAGTTGCATTCTTGCCTTGTTTCTGCTGGTAGAAATATAGGTGTATTTTTTGATGTTAGGGGTAGGATTTTTATATGTGATTTATTTTGTTGATTCCCTCTATACTTAGTTTGCTCAGAGTTTTTATGGTGAAAGGGCATTGCATTCTGTCAAATGCCTTTTCTGTGTTTCAACAACAGCCACACACACACACACACACACACACACACAAACAATTAAAAAAAAAAAGAGTAAGAGAATTGAATAGACATTTCTCTAAAAAAGACATACACATTTCCAACAGGTGTTTGAAAAAATGTTCAACATCACTAATCATCAGGGGAACTCAAGCCCCAAGCACAGTATAATATCACCTGACATGTTAGGAGAGATATCTATCCATCTGTTTCTCTATCTGTCTATAAAACACTTGCTATCTTGTGTGTGTGTGTGTGTGTGTCTGTGTGTGTGTGTGTGTGTGCATGTGTGTTTTCAAGGATATGCACACTGTTGGGAATGTAAATTTGTGCATCCACTAATAGAAAACAGGATGGAGTTTCCTCAAAATATTAAAAAATGGAACTGTGATATGATACAACAATCCCACTTCCAGTATATCTATAATAATTGAAATCATTATCTCAAAGAGATACCTACACACACCTCATTGTAGCATTATTCACCATAGTCAAAAAAGGAGATAAGTGTCCATCACCAGATGAATGGAAATATATGTGTATATATATATATATACATATAATAAAATAATTCTGTCTTAAAAAAGAAGAGAATATCTTGCCATAAGTCACAATATAGATCAATGTGAAGGATATAATGCTGAAGGTAATCAGCCAGTTATAGAAAATAAATACTTCATGATTCCACTTCTATGAGAAATCTAAAAAAGTCAAAGTCATAGAAACAGAGAGTAGAATGGTGGTTTCTGGGGGCTGCAGGAAGGGGAAACGGGGAGTTGTTCTTAAAGGTTACAAAGTTTCAGTAACCCGAGATAAATACGTTTTAGAGATCTGCTTATAAAACATCATGCTGACAGTTGACCTAGTATGTTAATTATACAGGAGAGCTAAGAAGAGAAAAGCGTGGTCCTTTTAAATGATACGGAAAGGGGGAAGGAAGGGAAGTGCTGGGTAGAGGAGGGTTTGAGCCCGGGCTAGGGCTCCACCCCCACGGACATACATCAGGACAGCCATTTTTGTTTTTCTGCCCAAATGTTGCATTTCCCAAAACCACCTGGCCTATCCCACCCCCATCCTGTGCCTATAAAAACCCCCAGTTCCCTAGCAGGCAGACACACAGGCAGCTGGACGTTGAGAGAAACACACCGACAGGCACCAGCACACCGACAGGCACCTGTACTCTAGCAGGCCCGGGCACACTGGCAGGCCACTGACTGGCAGAAGGACAGAGTTTTGCTCCAGCAGTTGGAGGAGAGCCCAGGCCGCCAAGCAGCCTGACTCCAGGGGAAAACCATCTCCCTTCTGGCTCCCCAATCTGCTGAGAGTTATTTCCACTCAATAAAACTTGCACTCATTCTCCAAGCCCATGTGTGATCCAATTATTCTTGTATACCAAGGCAACAACCTCGGGATACAGAAAGCCCTCTGTCCTTGTGACAAGGTAGAGGTTCTAATTGAGCTGGTTACCACAAGCTGCTTATAGATTGCAAAACTAAAAGAGCAAAACTAAAAGAACACCCTGTAACACAAGCTCACTGGGGCTTCAGCTGTAAGCATTCACCCCTAGACACTGCCATGAGGATAGAACCCTTAGAGATTTGAGTATGCTCCCTTAGAGATTTGAGCAGTGGGGCACCGAAGAAGTGAGCCACACCCCATTGGACGCCCTGCAAGGGGGACAAGGGAACTTTTCTCATTTCATAAAAGGATAGAGCTTATGTTAAGCATTTTTACCTCAATTTTTAGAAAAGAAGAAGTGAATTGGGGAGAAAAACGTCTCTTTAGCACTTCTTTCATGATTACTGATTCTCACGGTTCTAAAAATGGCACCTAATGCACAAATTTGCTGTAAGACAAGAATAAATCCAAGATTTGTCAGATCTAATGTTTACACAACTTGAGTTTGGTCCTCTTTAAGAAAAATAATGCAAAAGTATGAATACAAAATTACCAGTGCCCCTCCTGTGACATGTACAATCTATGCACTGAAGGGCCCCAAATTTAGGTTCTGTTAGCAATACTAAAAAGATGCCTGTCTTATGGTATTAGAGACATGATTTTTTGGAAAGTTGGGGTCTAAATTCACACGTGCCACATCTTTTTCATACACTAATTGGCTCCTGAATGTGTATATAACAGTAGGTTTTACGGACAAAAGCTAAGAAGAACATGTTCTTCTAGCAATGGTTGAGATCTTCTACAACTTTTGGAAAATTTCAGTAAGCACAAAGACATCAATAGGTCCAGGCTGATGAGAGCAGCTCAAAAAATAGCTACTAGAGTCAAATATGCAAAGAACAAAATTTCTAATGCAAACTATATTGACCTGTTAACAGCCCAAACAACTACACAACTGAACATCTGAACCAGATGTTCAGATGACTAGAGGCAAAATTTTGATCTAATTAAAAATCTTAAAACCTATCTAATGAGAAAGATAATTCAGCATCTTGTAAGTTACATGTGGACTCAGAATTTCAGTTTTAAATTAGTATGCCTGCAAATTCCTTTTCTTAAACTGTTTATGAAACTGATGTTTATACTTCCTTTTTAGATGGTTGAAGTTCTCATGAAACCTGTTGTATTTTTCTTCCTTGACAGCATAAATAAACTCAGTCCTTACCAAAAAAAAAAAGTTTAGTATAAAAACACATCAATCTGAATGTCAATAAACAAATAAATAAGGCTTATTTAAGAAAAGGCCTATAAAAGCAAAATAAACAACAAACAAACTGAAGGCTGGTTCAGTTTACTAAAGGTATAAAAATGGTATGCAGAGTTGCTTAGATTTGAAATACGTTAGATAATCATATTTAATCAATTCAGAAAAACAAAAAAGATATATCCATATCTATATATATATAGATATAGATCTATACAGATATCTATATCTATATCTAGATCTATCTAGATCTATATCTATATCTAGATCTATCTATAGATAGATCTATATCTATATCTAGATCTATCTATAGATAGATCTATATCTATATCTAGATCTAGATCTATATAGATCTATATAGATCTAGATCTAGATATATATAGAGATAGGACATTTTATACTCTCTTGGATGGCCTTATACAGAGTAGAAAACATTGCTTGTTGTCACTAAATATCCATTTTTCTGTTCTTTGTAACAGAATGCTGAGTAGTGTGCCTAGCTAAATGATTATATTTACTAGCCTCACTGCTGTGATTTTTGTAGTTATTGCATGCCGGAGACATTTAAATGGTTGTGGGATATCCAGGAAGACTCTTTATAACTGCAACAATAAGTGTCCTTTATCTTTCACCTGCTTTGTACTGCTATGGAGCTGGAATACAGATGGATAGAATATGGTTGATGGCTGGGGCTCCAGCAGCCCACTTGAACCCTGAGATTACCTTGTGGATGGAAGCTATGGTCTGGGAATGCTAGAGAAAAATATAAAGTGATTGAGATCCAGACACTTTATGGAGCAAAAATCATGACAGCTGAATACAGTATGTTTTATAAAATAATAAAGTCCTATAAGTTTATTTTTCTCCAATCTATTCTACTCAATGCTGGAAACTAATAATAACACAGTTTAGTTAGATGGAGAGAAGACAATACTAAGAGGAACAATGAGAAAACAATACAAATGTACAAAGGTAATAGATAAAATTCACATGATATCTTGACAGTTCAAACATTAGATCCCAGTGGTATAAGCCACATTATTATTTGTAGGAAAGTCACTTAAAATATATAGTAATCAAACCAATTTGAGTTTCATGTAAATAGTGTGCCAAACTTGTCAAATATAGCATTGGAAGAATTCAATTAATGTAGAATTTCAGATAAACACAAATGATTTTTGTAAAAGTGTATAATACAATAAAAATATTTATGATATATACGAAATTCAAATGTACCTGGGAGTTCTGTATTTTGTCTAGCAACGCTACCTATAAAGTGGTTGAGTTATATTAATATAAATTACATAACATTTTCTTCAAAGAAATATTTTTTGGAGCTTACATTTAGTATCAAACATGATCAACAATGCCATATTGAATCAAGCTACTAATTGACAGAGACAGAAGAAATAACACACATTTCATTGAACACACAGTATAACATTGAATTTTATGACAACTTTCTTATTACAAATGAAGAAACTAAAGTTTAAATTTCTTTTACAAATCCATTGTAGCCATGTAGCTAAGAAGTGGTAAAACTAAAATTGAAATCTACTTTAATATGACATAATTTGACTTACGTGTTGAATTTAGACTAGACTATACGTAAGTTACTGAATGTTGAGCAACTATAGATATTAGAAATATAATGCAGACAGTAATGTCTAAAATTTTTAGACCTAATTCCTCTCAAGTAAAAACAAACAAAGCAAAAATAAATTCTGCTATGCAACTCCTCACTGACAACTTTCTTGGTCACGTGAACACATCCAAAACAGTTCCGTATTTCAACTTCTCTTTGTCTTTCACCCCTGACTGCCAATTCTGACAACCAATTCTATTTTATTTCCTCTCCAGGTTTCTCTCGATACTATATATTAGTCTTTATGCTCACCTCAGCTTCCTTAATTCACTTTCCTTTACCAAAGGAACTCACAAACCAGGAACCAAATCAAAATAAGGCATTTTGCTTTTTTAGAAATGTAGGCATTCAGAACACAGATACAGGCAGATTCATTCAGCTGGGTCAATATAATAGCAGATTTTCAGAGCAGGGATTATTAAAAGATTGCTAATCAGGAGTAAAGGTAGCATGATTCCCAAACCTTCCTTGAATTGAAAAATAAAAGAAATTCTTCCATTTCTCCATTTCCAGTGGCTATGATAACTAGATAAAATTTGGTTCCAGCATTTCCTGTGAATTCCCAATATTTCTTGATACTATATGCAACCTAATAGTCAATTCGTATTGTTTAAGATAGGTTAAGGGCATCTGTACTCCTTGAATCATATATAAGGGGGAAGAGAAGAAAAGGGCAGGGAGGGGAAGAAAGGAAAAGAAAGAGAAGAGAATATGCAAATGTAGTTTCATATAAAACTTGCAATGTGCCTCATACAGTGTTAACAGATTTAAAGTGTTTTATCTCATTAATTCTCACCAAAAAAAAAAAATGAGTTAATTCTATTGTTATCTTCATTTTACAGATAAGGGTTCTGAGGCACAGACAGTTTAAATAATTTTCTTGAGATCACATCATTTCTAAATGACTGAAGATTAATTGTAATCCAGACAGTTTGAATCTACAGCCCACGTTGCAAGCCAGTGTCATACTGGCTCCTGTAGTTTTGTGGTATGCTTTTATTCATTTGATACAACATATAAAAGAGACAAAATGAAAACCTTAAAACATCACTTAAATATCAATCAGACCCACACATAATAGCACAGTATAGCAAATCTAGCTGTAACATATAAAGGTTAGAATTATTTGGGATGTATTTTCCGAAGAGCACCACAAAACTGTGATTGTCTCACTTGCACACAATAGTTAAACTCCTGATCTTGAGGCAATCAGGCCATGTAAAAATCCTAGCACGTAATACCACTTAGTTCAGTGACCTTAAGTACCTCTATCTCTTTTATCATACATTTTTTGGCCAGCCATGGCGGCTCATGCCTGTAAACCCAGAGCTTTGAGAGGCCGAGGCAGGAGGACCACTTGAGGCTAGGATATTAAGACCAACCTGGGCAACCCAGAAACCCATCTCTACAAAAAATTTTAAAAATAGCTAGATTCAGTGGCTTACGTCTGTTTTCCTAGCTACTTGGAAAGCTGAGGTGAGAGGATCATTTGAGCCCAGGAGTTCAAGGCTACAGTGATTCTACTACTGCAAGCCAGCCTGGGCAACGGACCAGACCATTTATAGGACCAAAAAAAAAAAAAGTTCACCCACGTAAAATGGGCAAAAATCCCTGCTTAATGGAGTTGTTGTTTTTAGGACTAGTGAGATAATGAGATAATGAAGTAATATTAACCTATCCTATTAAAGAAATAAAATTATATATGAAATGCATGAAAGGAGTAAATGTATACACATGGGATTTATTCTATATGCAAGAATTAAATAAAAATATTTTTAATTAAATATAGCAAATATAAAAATGAGGGGATATAAAAATGAGGGGCAGTTATGTTTTTAACATACATCTATATTATTTTAATTGTTTGCAATTAGAATGTATTTTTGTATTGTCTAGGTGACTATATATTTAATCCTACCTAATAAACATATTTAAAAGGATATTGCTAATTGTCATTGCTTTCCTTTTACATGAAAGGCACTTATTAATTTAACTTTATATAATTTAATGGGAATTAAATCCATTTTTGTACAAATAGATAATGTACTTATAAGATATATAAACTGACTCACATATGACCTTTTTCAAAGTCTTTTAACACATAAGAAATCCATATCTAACAATGAAAAACTCATTTTATGCAATTAGAATTATAGATGGTTCTTAATGTAATTAAACCCCAAAATTAATTAGACCACATTCTTAATGGCAAACAACAGAACCCATTCCAGCTAGTTTTAAGCAGGCAAGACATTTAATAAAGACTATTAGGAAGCTCATAGAACATTCAAGGGAGCAGAGCATCAAACTTGGGCTCTAAAATGCCAGCAAAGATGCCCAAGCCACATATTGAAACTGGCCTATTGGAGACCCCAGTGTAGCTGAACACTGAACAACTCCAGAGCTTTTGTCACTGTTGTCCTTGAAAAGAGTGTCCTCTGTCACAGGAAGAATGGTGGGGAGTGTAAATTTTGTAAAACACCTGTATTTTCCTTTTCTTACTCATGAAATAGAATCTTGTTCATTGGTTTCTTTGTTAGATCCTTATCTATATATGTGCTCCCTAACTTATTTTCCCTATATTTTTCCTCCTTATGATTGAAGATCTCCTCTCTTCTGCTCCCCACACACACCTTCACATGCCCCCATGTGGCCTCTTACTAAAGAGGGAGAGAAGAGCTAGAGAAATGTTAAGTATTTTGTATCAGTAAGCCAAAGCAGCACGGGAGTTTTTATGGCCTCTGGCTACCCATCTGGAATAAGTAATTCTGTTTCCAAAGGGCTATTTCTGTGCCTATGTAAAAAGACGTAGACAATGTGTGTTATTGTGTAGACATTACTAATGTTCAACAACGTCTCATTCTCCTCTTCTTCCAGGCATACAGAAGACTATATTTCTCAGCTACCTTTGCAAGTGGGCAGGGTCATGTGACTATTATGACTAATAAAATGTGACCAAAAGTGAAGAATCCCTTGTGGGCTTAGGCAGTGAAAAGTTGTTTATGATTTTCAAATCTCTCTTCTGCTCTGCCATTGCAATTGTGGAAGGAAACTTATGTCGAAATGGAAGAGCCAAAAGTTGAAGTAGTCTATGTCTCAGTCACCATATGGGAGGGCAAATATTCTGGAGAACCACCCAGACACAAAATAAATTTGTATGAATAAGAAATAAAATTTGGTTGTATACGCCAAAAAAAAAAAAAAAAAAAAAAAAAAAAAAAAAAGGAGGGCTAAGCAAGTAATATTTTTACTTTCCAACTTCTACAGCAAAAGTAATGGGGTAATAATTGCAAAACGCTAAAGGTCGGTTCAAAAGCTGTTGGGTAACCAGAAAACACATCACATATCCACTAGACAGGTCTGAAAAATGAATAAATAAATATATATGTTGTTTATTTACATAGTAAAGCCCTTATTCACAGATTTTAAGCATAAATATCAAATAAAACACAGTGAAATTTTACAACATTTATCACATTAGATAGTTGCATTGACAAATGCTTCAAAAGGTATTTTGATAACTTGACTGTTGATACTATAGCATGTAAACAAAAACACTAGGAATATATTGGAAAATTGAATAAATATTCCTCTTTGAAAGATATCTTTGTACTCTGCTGTTTTAATTTTGAGAGGCTGATAGTTCTATGTACACTATAGATTAGGAATGTTTGTTCAGCTTAACTAAATAGGGCTGAAAATGAAACTGAAACTTTCTGAATATTGAAAACGTTTTTAAAATTCTCAAAATGTATCTGTTCCATAAAGTTTATCCAAGTTTATCCAATAAAAATAAATGTATTGGTGCAAGAACTTATCTAATATTTATATATATTTCAGAGACCTGACTTATCCAGTGATCATTTTTAGAGAAATTTTGAATTTCTGAAACAGAGTGAAGTATTAGGATGGAAATGAAATAATTTCTCAGATCCATGTAGAAAGATGTATCCACTTTTGGCCAGGTGCAGTGGCTCACCCCTGTAATTCCAGCACTTTGGGAGGCCAAGGAGGGCTGATCACAACATCAGGAATTTGAGACCAGCCTGGCCAACATGGTCAAAATCCATGTCTACCAAAAATACAAAAATTTGCTGGGTGTGGTGGCACGCATCTATAATCCCAGCTACTCAGGAGGATGAGGCAGGAGAATCACTTGAACCTGGGAGGTGGAGGTTGCAGTGAGCTGAGATCCTGCCACTGCACTCCAGCCTGGGAGGCAGAGCGAGATTCCAACTCAAAAAAAAAAAAAAAAAAAAAGTCCACTTTTGGAAGTTGTCCAGAGAATATCACTCATATCATATATTTTCAAGTTATTCTAGAAATAATTTAAATGAGCTTATTTTTATTTTTGTGGTTTTCAGAGCACAGCACCTTTGAAGACATTAGGTTTATTTAAAACAATAGTGGGAAGCTTAAGAGTATGGATGGCAGTAAAAAATAAAAGATAAAGTGTAGAAATGACAACTCATTAAGCAAATCCACAATTTGTCTCTCAAAGTAGCTTAAATACTCCTGAGATAGTTGCTCAATGTTCTTAGTTTCTTAGAGAATTAAGCATTATTCTCTAGATAGTCTTTGAGAAAAGTTTCCACATATATACAAACTTAGAAAAGCTCCATCAAAATAAAAAATGATAAAAATTGAAGAAGCTCTGTGTTTTTGATATATTCTAGAACATTAAGCAAAAAGATTAGGAAGATGTGACAAATAGGAGTTTGGACTTGGACCTCAGGCCTGTGTTTTAGGGGTTCTTCATGAAGCAGCAAAGAATTAGAGGAAAGGTGATGGCTTTTTGGAGTGATGATAAAAAATATGAAAGAGAACATGAAACTTCAAAATCACTAAGGTAAGGGATTGACCCACCTGATTTCCACAGATACCTTATAAACACATAATTTTTACTTTTCATCTTGTAAGATAATGTTCACATTTTGATGCTTACTTTAAACAGATGGCATGGAAGGAACAGATGATTGCCCTTGAGTTTGTTTTGTTTTTTGTTGCACTTTTGAAGCTGTACTTTATTGAACTGAGTTTGAATTCTGAATTTCTTAAACTGAACTTGAGTAGAAAAACATGTTTTTTCATGCTAGGAAAGTATATATTTGCTTTGATTAATGTTTCTTGTTTCTAATACTTTATGACATACTGAAAGCAAAAAGCGCTTTTATGGTCTTCTGATTTGTCACAAGCTATAAGCTGCTTCTCAGTCGTAAGAATGTTAAATAAAGATTATTGATAATTATAGATATTCTGAGAGTCAGACCTTTGACATACAAACATTATTTCTAGAGATGATTAACCAAGACTAATAGAGTACAAAGGCTTATGAGAGCTTTTTTTCTTGACCTACTCATTTATTGAGAAACTATCCAGCTCTTACTCAATAATAACATAGATGACTTTATGGGATTTGGTATAGTCCATCTCGGCCCAGTGAACACATGACACCAGATTGACCAATCAGAGTATTATATTCTTGTACTTATTGTAATTATTTCGGTGAAAGCCACGTGATGCCAGTCATACAAATTGGTGATCTTTCTAGAATGTGTTTCATAGGTGTTAGAACATTATTAATAAGTAACTATGCCAAGTGTTAGTTTTTAAAATCCTTTCGTATTTAAAATTAACATATGCAAATGTTATAAATGCAAAAAGTGACAAAGAATGTCTCTTGAAAGTAAGACTAATTCTATCCTGATTCTATCCCTATCCTTAGAACCAACACTGAATTGTTTCATAGAAATAGCTTTACGAATTTTCTATAAATTAACAACATATATTTTTAGATGCATAGAAGCATTCTCTAAGATAATAGGATATGTTAAATATAAACACATATAAATATTATATTTTCATGGTAGCACATATAAATCCCCCTCACTGATTTCTAATGGCTATCCATTCCTAGTACATACAAACACACATACCCTCATACAATCATATTTCCTATTGATGGCATTCTAATTTTTCCTTTTACGAAATAGTGAAAGTAAACAATTTCATACATGTGTATTTGAAAACACATATAGGTTTATTAATAGGAATAAATCCTAGATGTGGATTTATATGATAAGAATATTCACATGTTAAAACTTAATAGATATTTTCTGTAAAGATTTTGTACCAATTTATTTTCTCACCAATACATTGCCACATAACCTTTTTACCACACCAATACAAATAATTTGGATAGTTCCAAAGGACCTATAATGCACCTCTCGGTAAGTGGATTGGTTACGGCAATGTTCCAATAATTTTCTTTTACTCTACATCCAATATTCATCAAGCTCCCCAGACATCACAAGTCTAGAGTATATCAAGTGAAATATACACACTATAAAGCAACTCTATTTATGTACTCACATTGATGTCTTCCAAATCTAAAGTATTTAGAATAATATTGTTCCTTTTCCAAATGATGGGAGGTCTCAGGGTTCCTTGAATGGCACAGCTTAGAACGGCACTTTGTCCCACAGTTGCTGCAGTGATGCTTAGTTTCTGATCTTCTGGCAGACTCAATTGGATCACCTCTGTAAAGATAAAGATAAAGTGTCAATAATGTTGATAACCCATATAGTTTTGTAAGGTTAAGTGGTATAAAGTTTCTGAATACTAGTAATTAAGGCTTTTAATTCGAATAAAAGGGAAAAAAAGCTTGTGATGAAATGAAAGAATAGAAAATTGTTTCCAATAAAAGGTCAGAATGACATTTCAATTTAATTGATTGACAAGCATCCTCATGAGGCAAACAACTATTAAGCACGAAATGAATATTAGAAGTAGAGTTATAATAAGCCTGGCAGATTGCACCCAAAAGAGAGATAAATTATTTAACTGCCAAAACGACATGTAGTGTGTCATCGGCATTGGAATAAAAATGATGCTGTTTATTCACTGATAGATTTATAATGTAGGTGACGTGAGATCATAGCTGGCTGGCTACAGAGAACACTAGCACAGTGGAATGGGTAAAATGCATCTTTATGCTGGGAAACATACTGACTCTGAAGGAATAAGATTTGCTTGGGAATTTGAAAAAGTAAAAATCTGAAGTTCACTGACCAAACAGCAATTAAGTAAAATTCTATCTGCTCTCTTTATCAGATCACATTGGTAGTGAATTGTTATTTCATCTTTCTTAAATTTTAAAATTAAATATAATATTTAAACTAACCAGTGTACATATTGCTGCTGAAAATTTCTGCCAATGTACACTTTTCTGTCTATTGCTGGACTACATTATTTGAAATCTGGATCCAGCTTTCCTTTTTGGTTTTCAGACAATCCTTACCAACTAGGAGAATTATCAACTGTGTCATTGTCAATTATCATGAGAGAAGACTAGGATAATATCTACCATTTCTGCAACCATGTAAAAACTACCCTTTGGTTTCCTGCTGGCATTCACAGACATGCGGTTTTCTACATTATGATGTGAGTCTTGCCTTTTGACTTTGCTCAGTCTTGACCACGTTAGAAATACTGCAAATGACTATTCTGACTTAAATGTTGACGTATAGGAGTGAAATAATTGTTCTTTGTCCTTTGTTAAGGTTGTAATATTTTGCACTGGGGCCGAGCGAGGAAAGTGGTGTACTAACTTGTAGTAAATATGATAATGTGCAGTGGCTACATTCTTCTTGAGAGAGACCCCTCCCTCCCTCCTTCTCAGCATTCTACTACTTTATTTCTTAATTCTGTCTTCCCCTTGATATGCTAATGAAGTGAGTTTCATAGAATGTAAATTGCAATGCCAAACATGGCTTATGTGTTTGGATTAAGGCCTGGATTAAACATATAATCCATCACCCCCTCAACACACACACACGTTAAATGTTGCATCATCTGCGGTTTTACCACTGGCTGACACCTCATTATTTGATTACATGAAACAGAAACATACTAACACTCATATTCTGTTATATTGTATCTAATCTCTAAACCTAAAGTGACACTTATTTAAGTTATCATTGTTTTCTGTTGTCAAAGTGGACAGAAATGATATTGCAATTGGATAATCCTACTAGAGAAAGGCTCAGCCCAAACTTATTCTTTGGTTTGTTACATCACCCAAAATAGAGACAGATAATCAGATAAAAATGGGTCACAAACATCTTGTCCATTCCTTTGTGTAAAGAGTCTAACCTTGAATCACATTTATCCGTATTCCCATTTATTTCAATGCTTCCTGAGTAATAAGAACATAGGAAAGTCTGGGCACAGTGGCTCAAGCCTATAATTCCAGCACTTCGGGAGACCGAGACGGGCAGATCGCTTGAGGTCAGGAGTTCGAGCCTGGCCAACATGGTAAAACCCCATCTCTACTGAAAATACAAAAATTAGCCAGGTGTGGTGATGCAAGCCTGCAGTCCCAGCTACTCAGGAGGCTGAGGCAGGAGAATCTCTTGAACCAGAGAGGTGGAGGTTGCAGTGAGCTAAGATCGTGCCACTGCACTCCAGCCTGGGCATTGCAGTGAGACTCCATCTCAAAAAAAAGAAGATAGGGAATATTTACAGTCTGTTTTACATTATTCATATGACATGTCTCTATCATATATCATATATGTGTACACATATAAAACCACACAGAAACATAAACACACACATACACTCCTATAGAGACATATACATAAATAAGTAAAACATTGTTCGATTAAATAAAAACACTGAAAGTTGAAATCTGCAAACAGTATTTATCTCTGTTTAATGTTACAAACTTACAGAAAGTGAGAAAATTATAAAAGTGATAGTATCGTGTAGAGTATCATGTAAGAATTATTAATAATTTCCCATTTACATTCCTGAATTTCAGCTTCTGGTTCCTCATTAAATTATAGAGGAGATAATGGGACATCTGGTTCTAAAAACAGCATGTGAACATTGGCTATTCTGCCATTTAGAAATACAATTGCTACTAAGTTACCCTGGAATCTCTTCACTAACCTTCCACATCTGTTATTAGGTCCCAGGCCATTTGAATTGGTTGTGCTTTTTATAGTTATACATTACAATGGTAATTAGATAATATAATCATCTTAGAATAAATGCTGAGATTTGGCATAACATTATGTGGGCAATCTTTCTAAAATGTATTTTTTTAGAAGATGTGTAATTAGAATAAAGAATTACTATTGACTAGGAATATTAACATGCACAGAAAAACTTATTTTTAATTTTATGGCTACATTTTAAAATGATTTTAAGTATTTTTCTTGGTAAAATGCACTTTTAAATAACTAGATATTTGATAATTTCTTAGATTTATATTCTGCATATTTCACATTTTATGTTTCACCTTGTCCCTACTATGTTGTAAAGAAAAAATACATCAAACTAATTACGTTTACTGGTTACAACTCAAAATCCAGTGGACTTTTCGTGAAATAAATTTTGCAGCACGATTTATTTTAGCTATAGAATTGCCATGCCCATCTTTACTTGTCTTGTGATAGTTATTAAGATGCACAGATTAGCACAGATAATAGTACACGTTAAAAATATTAAGCATTTTTATTCTTAAATTATATCAAGAATGCTTTAATGTTGAGTGAAATGTTTACAAAATGCCCAGATTATAAGTTTTGTGGATACATGATCATTATATCTAGAAATGCATTAGTATTTAAAACAATAACTATGAATCAAGCTTTATAATTTAATGTAAAAGTGATTTGTGTATCTATTATTGTATATTGTCTCTGAGTGTGCGTGTACATTTTAGTGACTATAGTTGCTACTTTAAAGAATTTTGGAACAAAATATTGAAAATAATAGTTTCTTAACTGTGGTTAATCCATGTTTTCTTGGATATACATTAATAATGACATTTCATTTTATCACATTCTATCTGCAAACAACTTATGCTAGTTATGTATGGAAACTATCTTCACAACAAACAGCACCAATCAATTTATACCCCTCTGCATCCTTTCTGCTCTAATGATCTCGACATGTATCATGTGTTGAGGTTAACCTGGTGCCCTAGCAAAAGGTAAAAACATATAGGCGAAGTATAACACATGGCACTGAATATTTTGACACACTTCAATACCTCTTTCATCTATAAACTTTGCCTCCTGTTGCAAGCCCTCTCAAGTATTTAAGACAGAATTTTAATGATTTTTTTTTTCTGATCTCACATTATGAGGACAATTGCTACCTTTTTAATCCAGCTTTTGCTTTTGATTACTTAAGGAAGTTAAGAAGCAAGTAAAATAGTTTCCCACTGTGAATCCTTCTCTATGCTTTCTATGTTTTACAGCTTGGCTTAGAGAAAAATTAAGAGCTTACTTTAAAGGCATGAAAAATTTGAAGTGGCTGCTAGAGGAATCTGAAGACAAAGAGAAAAGCATAGTTAAAGACAACTTTCAACATGACTAGTGGTTATTTATGAGGCATTTATTTCAATGGTAACTAGGTCCTACCAGTAGTAAAATTCGTTTGGGTAAAAATATGATGCAAATTTTTTTAAGTTTTATTTTAAGCTCAGGGATACATGTGTGGGTTTGTTACATAAGTCAATGTGTGTCATGGGGATTTGTTGCGCAGGTTATTTCATCAGCCAGGTATTAAACCTAGTATCCATTAGTTACTTTTCTTGATCCTCTCCTTCCTCCCACCCTCCATGCTCCAATAGGCCCCAGTATGTGTTGTTCCCATCTAGGTATCCACGTGTTCTCATCATTTAGCTCCCACTTTTAAGTGAGAACATGTGGTATTTTGTTTTCTGTTCTTGCATTAATTTGCTAAAGATTATGGCCTCCAGCTCCATCCATGTCCCTGCAGAGAACATGATCTTGTTCTTTTTTATGGTTTCATAGTATTCTATAGTGTGTACATACCACATTTTCTTTATCCAGTCTATCATTGATGGGCATTTAGGCTGATTCCATGTCTTTGCTATTGTGAACAGTGCTGCTATGAACATTCATATGCATGTGTCTTTATAATAGGAGAACTAATATTGTTTGGAGTATATACCCAGTAATGGGATTGCTGGGTCAGTGGGAGTGTAAATTAGTACAACCATTGTGGAAGACAGTATGACAATTCCTCAAAGACCTAATATTACGTAATTTTAATACATTTAGAAAAAATAATTATGAATATTTGTGAAACACTAGTTTAAAAAAGATGACTTTAGAAACTTTGATTAAAGGTTCCTTTTAAAATCATAAGAAGAATAAGCTTTTCATAGTCAAGATTCTGCTCTTCAAAATATCAACATCTTTGAAGTCTCTAACTATAGACTTATAGACTTATGTTAAATATTTCATTAAATCTGTTTAAACACTAGACTCATAATCTTATTATCCTGATCATGCCTATAATTCCTAGTATAGGAATGAAGCCTAGAATAAATTTTGTCAGTAATATTTCCTAATAACAAGCACTTTACCTTTCTCTACTTCAGTAAAGAAACTGATAATTAAATGCAGATAGTAATACAATATTAAGCCAGAAATAGATCAAAAAAAGAAAATCGCTTAGAAACCATAAACGGAGTAAGTTAATTATTCTCATATTAAGATAACCACATTATTTAATAACAAGATTTTTAACTAACAGGGAAATTCTAATGACATTTTTTGTCAAGAAATATGTGATTTCAAAATAAATGTTAATTCTTGCATAATTTAGACATGCCAATATATACACAAATTTATTTTGATAAAATGCCTAGAATCTTTGAGACTAAATGTCTACCTGTTAAATATTATATGCTTTTATTATAATTGGTCTTATAAAATTAAAACAATGCTCCAAAAAGTTTGTTTTGGTAACAAGAGACTACATAAATTGGACTAACATATTCACAGAAGAAGTGAAACTACAGCAAACAGACACGTAAACAGTATGAACCAAATACAAATGTTGTAAGCTAGTGAGCACAAAATCACCACTGAGACAAAAGTAAGCCAATTCAGAGGGTCATTTATTGCCGGCGGTCACAGAGGACTTGCATCTCTCTAACCTGTGGCCCCAAAAGGAGGGGGTCGAGACCTTTTATGCCCGTAAACCACCTCCTGGGCAGGGGTGGGGGCAAAGGGCTTTGGACATTCTGAGGTCCAGTGGACTTTGGACATTTTGTAAACCACCTCCTGGGCAGGGGTGAGGGTGAGGGGCTTCAGACATTCTAATTGTTACCTAAGTGGTTCACAGAAGTCAAGATAAGTGTTAGTTTACACATTGCCTGGGTAGGGTGGAAATTACAGATCTTAGTTACTTATTACAAGTCGCAGGGGCCAAGATGGCCTGGGTTTGGACTGCTTGCCTGTCACATCAGGGTTACAGAGAGCAGTTTCAACAGAAAGCTGAGGTATGGTTGAGGTATGCAGTTTTATGGGGCTTTTACCATGTCACATTCCCCCCTTGTTTTATTTACAGGAATTAAATCATTAATTCCTCCAGTAGGTTAGTATTGTTTGTTTGTTCCAAGAGGGGTTTGCTATAGGGATTTACAGCACGGATTAGGATGGTGAGTGTGGTGACTGCAAAGAGCGCACAAGTCTTAGCTTTAGTGAATCGGGGGAGGAGTGTTTGACGCTCCATTGTCCTTCCCCTGGGGCAGTCTTGACGTGAGTGTGATGAATCCAGGCCATTAGTCCGTCCACCTTGAGTGCAGTGGGTGTGATCAGGATAACCGTGTAGGGTCCCTTTCAATGGGGGGGGTGAGGCCGGAGGTGGCAAATCTTTTAACAAGGACAGAGTTTCCAGGCTGAAAGTGGTGTGTCAGCTGCTCTGCAAGGTCCAATGGGGTGGGGCAGGTGTCCTTAATGAGCTGGTGTACCTGGGATTGAACAGACTGGAGCACCTGTAAGGACTGACTCCATTGACCGTGAAGCTGTTGCCATCAGTATACAGTACCTCCTCCGGATTCTGGACTGGTGTTGCTGTTGCCAATAGCGGGACCACCAGTGCTGCGTGACAATTTTGAGTGCAGCCCACCAGCTTTTCCCTTGCTCTTAATAAAGCTTGTTCCAGCACTTGGTGTTTCAGCCCTCTTTTTACTTTCTGTTACCTTCCAGTATATAAGTCACTTGACAAGAAGCGGATGTGAACAAAGAATGAGCGACCCCGATTGTTTTCTCCTCTTGGGGGCGCCTCTCAGAGAGGAAGGACCGCCGGTGGGTGTGGAGCCCTGCTGCGGGTGTGCAGGGGGGACGAGGGTTGGTTACTGGTACTGTCCTGTCCGGGGGGGTGGTGCTGAGGCCCTGGTTCAGGGGGGCTTGAGTAGGGTGGAGGTAATTCCTGATTCTCTGCTGGGGAGGGAAGTATGGCTGGCGCAGAAGGGGCTTTCTTGGGGCCTGCCAGCATAACTTGTAACCCAGCATGCTTTATTCAGCCTTTAAGCCAAGACGGGGGCTGTTGAACTAAGTCTAGTCACTGGTCAATGTATGGAAACTGATCTGGGTGCCCAGGGGAGCCTGTCACCACATTCCATACAGCATGGGTCACCTTGAGATTATAGGTCCCGGAGTCTGGCCACCCGACCTCAAAGGATAGCCACTCCAATTTACACAGGGTCCGGAGTTTTTCTGGGGTTAGTTTTACCCCATATTGGCCTGAAAATTGGCCGTTATGCACTGGAGGGGGGTGCAGGGCCAGGAAACAGAAGATTCCATCTGTTTTTTTTTTCACCAATTCAGATGGAAAAGTTATGCTGTAAGATGGAAAAGTTATGCTGTAGAGAGAGCCAATCCTAAGCAAGACAAATTATACGAAATGTAAAGTCCCATATAGCCTTCAGCTTCCAAATTCCCCCAAGAGGCTTTCTTCCAGTTAACTCTAGCACCACTGAGGATTTGAACCAGCAACGTTACTGTTGCCCTGTACCTTAACTGCTGTCCTAACAGGCCACTTGCATTAAAGGCAGGCAGAAAGCTTCCTTAAGCCATATTTTGGATACAAATACTACACCCTGAGGCGGTGTGGCCTGCCTGAAAGCAGGGCGGGGCTGGTGGCAAGCAGAGAAAAAAAAAGCTTTTTGCGTAGGTTTAAAACTGAGATCACAGGCACTGGGCCAGCTGCGAGTGCCCCGCCCCTGCGGCTTTTGGTCCCCTTGACACAGGGACCCTAAAAAGAGTTAAAACCCTCTTTCCCTATCTCTCTCTCTTCTCTCTCTCTCTTTTTCCTTCTCTTTGTCTCTTTTCCTTCCTACTTTCTCTCTCCTCTCTCCCTCCCCTTTCTCTGTCTCTCTCTCTTTTTTTCCTGTTTTTTTTTCTTCCTACTTTCTCTGTCTCTTTTTCTTTTGTCTTTCTGTCTCTCTTTTTTTTTTTTGACGGAAAAGACAATTACTCCTTTTTCACCCTCAATGGGCGAAGAGGGCTGGTAGTTTCTTATTTAAGGTTTGATTCCCTAAGACAGAGAAAAAATTACACCCAAATCATCGGGGGCAGAATTTTCTCTTGGACATGAAAAAGAGGAAGAATGAGGCCTCAATGATAGAATAAGAAGAAAAGGAAAGAGAACAGAATTATTTCCAGGGATGTAAACTCAATTAGAGTTCCTTGAAGTCAGTGGTCACTTAGGCAATGGAGAATATTACCCACCTCAAGAGTAACAGGTCTAAACCACTGTATATCAGCTAGCAACTGCCTCAGGAACCTAAAGGACTTACAATAAAGACAGAACCACATGAAACATAGACGGACACAGAAAGTGGGCATATGCTGTAATGGAGAAACATCTCACCTAAACAAACAAACAAACAAACAAAAAGATGGACACAGGGTGGGTGTCCCCCGAGGGAGACCAGTCTGGTGCCTGCCCGGCCACATCCCCGGAGGGGTGTTTCAGTGTCTTGGCTAAGGTGTACCCATATCAACTGTTGGCCTGGTCACTGCTCACGTTATGCCTTATGATGTCCCTGTGGAACTGCGGGTGAAGGCGCTCACGAGCCCTGTAGCCTGCCAGCCGTGGAACTACACATATACACTTTCATTCTCACACTCACACAGAGGTTATGGAAGACAACCGAAAACTAAACTACCGGAGCCTCCAGTGACGTCTCACGGTAGGCTTGCCTAGTCAGAGATTAACCACCGCGTCCTGTCTCCTGAACTAGGCCCCTGACGGACCAGTCCCCCGATTTCCAGACCTGACTTACCTCCGGAGGTTCCCGAGACCCTGAGGAATTTTGGGTGAACGTTGGATGCGCAGTCGCCCAGTCACCACGGGGCCGGAATACTGGGGCCCTGGAACGTCTCAGGGGGCGCTTTCCCTAGGGGTCCCCGGGGCAGGGAGCGGCCGCCCAGGCGAGGCGCTGCAGGTTTGTCAGCATGATGAAAAATCTCGCTGGGCCTCCAAACGTTGCAACCGAGCGAGTACAGCATCACCACTGAGATAAAAGTAAGCCAATTCAGAGGGTCACTTATTGCCGGCAGCCACAGAGGACTGGAGTCTCTCTAACCGGTGGCAGAAAGGAGGGTGTCAAGACCTTTTATGCCCGTAAACCACCTCCTGAGCAGGGATGAGGGTGAGGGGCTTTGGCCATTCTGTAAACTACCTCCTGGGCGGGGTGAGGGTGAAGGGCTTTGGACATTCTGATTGTTACTTAAGTGGTTCACAGAAGTCAAGATAAGTGTTAGTTTACACATTGCCTGTGTAGGGTGGAAATTACAGACCTTAGTCACTTATTACAAGTTGCAGGGGCCAAGATGGTGTGGGTTTGGACTGCTTGCCTGTCACATCAGGGTTACAGAGAGCAGTATCAACAGAAAGCTGAGGTACGGTTGAGGTATGCAGTTTTATGCGGCTTTTACCATGTCACACAAATCATGTAATCTTAAAAGCATTAGAAAAATAACAGGATAGTGAGAAATTGCTCAGTCTATATTCTGAAGAGAACTGTAACTCAGAGATGAGATTACACCTGGAATTACACATTTTGCTGAGTGTTTTTTCATTTGGAAGAGACAACAGAGATACTTAGATGTTCTTATGTGGCTTATTGCTTTCCAGGCATATGGGATAGGGAAAATAATGGAATGTGTCCATCTCTGTGCTAGGACTTTAAGGTGCCACAATCTGCAACTGAATGCATGAACTGCAGCACTCTTATCTAGATGTCTTAAAAAAATATCTGTCTGGAGTAAGTTAGTATCGTTACATTCATCCAATCCTCTTATAAACAACTCTGTATTTACAATAACCAGAAAACTATAAACTATTATATGGCCCACCAAAAGAGAAGAACGCATGATGAGAAGGAGCAGAAACAACACATAACTGTAAAAGTAATCCAGTAAGATTGTAAAATGTATTATGTTTATGAAAATAAAATTCCAGGTTAGAAATTAGAATACTTTTAACAGTATCCAAGTCACCTTTTGAACACTTTACTGCTGAGAAATTTCTTCTGCCAGATTTTCTAAATCATCTCTCCCAAGTTCAAAGTTTCAGAAATCTCTAGGGCAAGGGCAAAATGCTGCCTGACTCCTAAAACATAACAGGAGTCACCTTTGCTCCAGTTCCCAACAACTGCCTCATCTCCATCTGAGACCACCTCAGCCTGGATGTTAGTGTGGTCATATCACCATCAGCAATTTTGTCAAAGTCATTCAACAAGTCTCTAGGAGGTTACAAACTTTCCCACATTTTCCTGTCTTCTTCTGAGCCCTCCAAACTGTTTCAACTTCTGCCTGATACCCAGTTCAAAAGTTGCCTCTACATTTTTAGGTATCTTTTCAGCAACGCCCCACTCTACTCGTACCAGTTTACCATATTAGTTTTCATGCTGCTGATAAAGACATAACTGAGACTGGGAAGAAAAAGAGGTTTAACTGGATTTACAATTCCACAAGGCCGGGGCAGGGGGTGGGGGGGCATGGATAGAATAATGGTGGGAGGCAAATGGCCCAAAAGGCCCTTCTTACATGGCAGCACAAGAGAAAAATGAGGAAGAAGCAAAAGCGGAAACCCATGATAAACCCTTCAGATTTCGTGAGACTTATTTACTATCATGAGAATAACAAGGGAAAGATCAGCTTCCAGGATTCAATTACCTCCCCCTGGGTCCCTCTCACAACATGCAAGAATTCTGGGACATATAATTTAAGTTGAGATTTGTGTGAAGACGCAGCCAAACTGTATCAGTCACTAAACAATGAAATTAAACAAAATTAGGAATGCTCAATCTACCAATGTAACAAACCTGAACGTGTACCTCTGAACATAAAGTAAAACTTTGTTTTTTATTTATTTATTTTTTTAAAAAAAAAGACTATCCAAGACAGAGAGAAATCTTAAAATTTTGCAAATTAAATGATACAGCTTGCCTTTATGATCAGTAGAATTAGACAGGTAACTGATTTCATCAGCAAAAGAAGAAACAAGAAAGCAGTAGGATGATATATTGGAAATTATGCAACAAAATAAAAATTGATCTTAGAATTAAAATAAAATTAATATATTTTCAAAAAATGGAAGAAAGAACATGCATGCCTAGTAAATTCACCTTAAAGTAAATTGTGAAAATGCTCTTCAGACAGAAGAAAAATGATTCTAGATGAACACTCACAGATGCAAGGTGTGGACAGCAAAAAAATAAAATTAAATTAAAAAGAAGAAAAAAACATTTAAATACACACATTAAATTTTAACAGTAAACTTTGATAGTGCAAGAATGCCAAATAATATAAAATAATATTTCCATAACATTGGGTAGAAAAAGATTTTGTTAACCAGACACAAATGAATTCATCATAAAGAAAGTGATTTATGTTTGACTACATTGTAATTTAAAATATCTCTTCCTCAAAAGATACTATAAGAAACCAAAAACACAAGTCACCAAGCTGAAGATACTTGTCACCCACAAAACTAACAAAAGTCTTACATTTCAAATACATTCTTCTACACATCACTAAGAAAAAGTTAACTCATTAACAAAACAATCAAGAAATCAACAAAAGACTTCAACAAGTGCTTTGTGAATTAGTCTATATGGCTAAGAAAAATCTGAAAATTGTTGAACTATCTATGCAATTAGGGAGATGAATATTTAAGCCAAAACCCTTCAGACTGGCTTGAATTTAAAAGTCTAATGAGAATAACTGTTGAGAAAAATAAGAAGCAACATAAATTCTTATTTACCATGAACAAGAGTGTAAATGTATACATAAACTTGCTCCATTAGTAAACGAAGCCTCATCTAGCAAACTTTCCAGGCCAACCCATTTCCAAGGACCAAGTTAGCCATATCTCTTGCAGAAGCTTAGAGTTATGACAGAGAAAAGGCAGAGTGTTTAGCTGTTATAAAGAGATAATGGAAGTAAGAACATATACTTTTTAAAGACACCTTTAATATACAGGGAAGAGAAGAAAAGAGGAGAGCCCTATATGGAGAGAGAATAGTATGATACGGAATAGGTTAAAAGAATCTGGAGTTTATTCTGAGGAAAAGGGGCCAGTAGAAAGAAAAGTTCTGAATACAAAATTGAGAATAGAATTATTTCTGCCAAAATTTCTGAAAGTAATTAGGAGAACTTATAATCACAAATATAAACAAAAACATTTAGCAACAAGGGCAAAATGGTAATTTCTTCCTATGCTATTAGTGAAGATTGACAAGTTATAGAAATATATGAATAAAAACTTTTCAATGAAAGCTTTTCTGGAAAACAATGAAGAAAAGATTCTTGTGCAAAATTGAAATTTTGTTTTTTATTTCATTATATTCTTTATTCTACAATAAGAATAGTACAATATTAAAGACAGAACTATATTTTGATATTACTTCAAGCAGTTTTACATATTAACAATAGTGAATCTCATTTTCTTTTTTAATTTGTAACTGACATTCTTTTACTGGTCTTATAAATGTACAATTATCTTTAAAGAGTTCTGTTCAATTTTATTAAATTTTTCTCTTTCAAATGAATTATATACAGTTGAATTTTAAAGTAAAATAAGTAAAGGATCAGTCTACTTGTTCAATGATATGTGTGACACACACAATTTGGAAAACAATTCATTATTATGCAGAATAGTTTCCATGTGAAACCTGACCTAACGAAAACTATACTAACAGAGAGAATTGGGTGGCCACTCAAAGTAGTCAAGTTAATTTTAACTTTATGATTTGGAAAAATTCATGGATGCAGACAACAGAATGATTTTAACATTATAACTAGATAGCTTGGAATAGTAAGGTATTGACATTGCAAGATTTATTGTATTAAGTTTAAAATCTCTTTACAAGTGAGTTACTCCTTGTAGGATATAGGTAAAAGAAATAATTGTCAGCATTAACTTAATACATATTATTTGCTAGGTATTGTTCAAAGTATTTAATTCATTTAATCTTCATAACTGCCCTGTGAAGCAGATACTGATTCTGATTTTTCTACCTGTGATGCTCTTGTAACCGAGGGAGCAAAATTTCAGCTGAATTGCCTGGTTCCCACACTGGGAGTTGAATCTGGGCCGTCTGGGTGACAGCACCAAATGCTAACCACTAGATCACATAGGTTCTTGGCCTTGCTAACCGCGAAGAATGGGGACAGGACCCTGGATGCGTGGTGAGTTTACCGCTCAAATAAATATAGTGGACCCAAAGGGGTTTACGGAAAAGCGATTTAAGAGAGAGAGAGAGAGAGAGAGAGAGAGAGACAGAGAGAGAGAGAAAGAGAGAGAGAAAGACAGCTCCAATGCTGTCGTGGGAGGGGACCCAGAGAAGGAATCCCTGTAGGTAGGAGCAGCTCGAGGTTAACCCTTGAGTTATTCCTGCCCCATTCATGTTCTTGTCCAATGAGAGGAGTTCTTTCAAACTTTCTCTGGAGTGATTGGTCTTTGACTCTGATACCAGATTGGCTACTTGGTCCACAACTCTGAGTAATAGAGCCCTGTCCTCCTGGAGCTTTTCTTGAATTTTTTGGGACAAAGGAGCCTCACCTGGCTTTCTCCACCTACTCCACACGCAGGGGGAAACCCATACAAAGAACTTTACATTTGAAACCCCTCTGGTTCCCAGATGGAGGTGTGGAGCCGGGAAACTGCTTCCTTGGAAACCACGGCCCTTGCAGGCCCAGAAGAGAAGCTTCTGTAACACAGTCCCTTACTCTCATATGAGGAAGAGATAATTTAAGCTTTATTAGCCATCTTGTGATCATGATGGGAACATTCTCAACACATTAGAGATGCAAAATGCAAAGAGGAAGGACTTCAAGTCCTTGATTATAATAGATGAGAAGAGAGAAAACAATCATTTTAAAAAGATTCAGGCATTGAATACATATCTTAGAGGAAAGATTGAAAATCAATCAGCTAAGCTTTTACTTTAGGAAATTAAAAAAAAAAAGCAAATTAAATCCAAAGTATGTGGGTAAAAAGAAAGAATAAATATTAGAAAAGGAAAAAATAAAATAAAATTGAAAACAAACAATCAATACAGAAAAATCTATGAAAACAATAGTTGGTTATTTGAAAGATAAAACCAATAACCCTCAATCCAGAGTAACTCATAAAAAAAGAAACAGGGTAAACATTACTAATATCAGAAACAAAATATAATATTATTACAAATCCCATAGACATTTAAAGGATAATAAAAATTACACAAAAAATTCTGCACCCACAAATTTATAACCTAGATTAAATGAACCAATTCTTTGTAAGACACAATCTGCTAAATCTCATTCAAGCAGAAACAGTCAATCTGGATAGGCCTATACTTGTAAAAGATATCGCATTACTTATTAATCACCCTTCCCAAGCAAAAAGTATCAGGCCTAGATGGATTCATTGATGAATTCTACCAAACATTTTAAGGAAGAAATTGTACCAATCCTCTACACTCTCTTTCATAAGATAGCAGAAGAAATACTTTCTAACTCATCATATGAGGTCATTATTATCCTAATACCAAAACCAGAAAAAAGCATTACACGAAAAGAAAGTTGCATAAAAATGTCTCTTTTATTTTTGCATAGATGCAAAAATCCTCAACGGAATATTAGCAAATAGAATCCAATAACATATGAAAAGAATTATACAGGCCAGGCACAGTGGTGGCTCATGCCTGTACTCCCAGCTCTTTGGGAGGCCAAGGCAGATGGATGACAAAGTCAGTACTTCAAGACCAGCCTGGCCAACATAGTGAAATCCCATCTATACTAAAAATAAAAAAGAAATTAGCTGGGCATGGTGGCAGGCGACTGTAGTCCCAGCTCCTTAGGAGGCTAAGGCAGGAGAATCGCTTGAACCCAGGAGGCGGAGGTTGCAGTGAGCTGAGATCTCACCACTGCAGTGAGCTGAGATCTCACCACTGCACTCCAGCCTGGGTGACACAGGGAGATTCTGTCTCAAAAAAAAAAAAAATTATACTCCATGACACTTCGGTATTTGTCTCAGGTATGCAAGACTGAGTCAACATTTTAAAAATCAATTAAATTTACCTGTCATATCAACAAGCTAAAGAGGAAAACAAAACATATACAAGATATATATAAGAAAATATTTAAAACTCCCATGAATTTATTAAAGAAGTAAATAAAGAGATAATCCATGCTCATGAAAACCAAAACTCAGTGTTATCAAGATGTTAGCTTTTCTCTACTTCATCTATAAATTTAATGCAATCCCAGTCAAAATCCCAGCAAGTCATTTTGTGGATATCAACAGACTGATCCTGAGCTGTATAGAAATATGAAAGATCAAGACGAACGAATGTTGCAGGAGAAAAACAATGTTAAAGGTCTGATAGTACCTGACTCCAAGAGTTACTATAAAGCTACAATAATCAAGACAGTGTGGTACTGGTAAAAGAATAGACAAGTAGATCATGGGACAAAATAGAGAGGCCAGAAATAGACCCAAATAAATATAGTGAACTGATCTCTGACAAAGAGAAATGACAATGCAAGGTGGAAAAGTAACATTTTAAACAAATTGTTCTAGAACGAATGGACATTCACATAAAAAAAAAATGACACTAGACAAAAGCCCTATGCATTCAGAGAAACTAATTGAAAGTACATCACAGACCTAAATATTAAACAAAAAACTACAAAAATCCTGGATGATCATAGGAGAAAACTAAATGATCTTAGGTTTGGTGATGACCATATTTTATGTATACAAAATAATATTGGTTTCATTTTCATAGATACTAATTAATAGCAAGAGGAAAACCAAGGCCATTTATAGACCATTGGTTAGATAGATCATAAGATGTTTATAATTTAGTTATATTATCACATAAAAACTAAGTGTCCTTAAGGTTGTATTTAAATATATGTACACAAGAAAAAAGACATCAAACATCATTACTCTTTTCCTTACAAAAATATCAGTGAAATGTTAAAAAAAATTAGATATTTTTTCCTGTATGATTTATTGGTGTAAATACCATGTTTGATTTGAAAAAAAAATTGACATTATATTCTAGACTTGTAAAATATTGAATGCATGAAATACAGAATTAACTTACCAGCTTTAATATATTTTTTCAGTTTCAATATTTTCTCTTACTAATGAAATTCTATGTGGTAGACTGGGGAGAGCAATTGGATATACACATGAAGGAAAGAATTGAATCAGAAGAGTTCACTGTGAATTTTCATTTGTTAGTCGGGGTGAAGCAATCAGTTAATCAATACCCATTTCCCGTATGCTAACAAATGTGTTCAGTGCCATGTTGAAAAGCTATTACAGATGTAAGAGAAGAATGTTAACCTGTGTTCATTTCTTCAACTTATCTCAAGGAAACCCCAGGACATTAATGTTGGAGTCAATCAAATGACACATTATTTGCTCTGTCTTTAATGAATTGAACATTTTTCACTATGTTTTAGATTACAGTCAGTCAGAGCTAAATTAATGAACTAATCCCTACAATTGGTGTAGTAGAATTTGAGCCTTTCAGACTAAGAAAGACTTTAATATTGTTTGCCTAATTAAAACAATTCAGCTAAAAGAGATTTTATTTGCCTAATAACACACTGCTGTTACTGATAAAACTGAAACTAGGATCCAGAGAATTTTCCCTCACTATGAAGTTTTACAGTGAGTGTTCCTTCAGTAGTTTGCAGCAAATAGATGTAAAATACAGGGAATTGAACACTGGCTGTTCATTTTGGCAGTTCTTCACAGGGTCCAAAGATGGGGCCTTAGCTATGCAAATCTAGGAACAAATTTAACAATTCATCCAGAATTAATTAGGCTACAGGGGATTAACTCAGCTAATCAAAATCACAGGATACCTTTGTTTATACTGGAATACCAATTTATTCACTTACAATGGGAAAAGCATCAGGTTTAGTAACGACTGTCAGCTGTGAGCCTGGGAATCTTCCTTCTAATGCACAGGTCAAAAGCTTCACAAGATTGATGAAGAGAAAATTACCAAAAAGAGAGTTGGCTATTCTCAAGGCAGTCAAGCTCTAATCAGCTAATGAATTGCCCTTTTCAACTCTAAAGACATTTCTGTCTAGAGGGCCTTTCTTTTCTTGTCGCTTTCAAGTTTACTGACAGATTCTTAACCTCCTTTTTACATTGTGCATATCACCATATGTGTGCAACTAGAGCACAAACTCAGGTAGACCATGAAAGAGTTAGGTATATTAGAGCCTTCTTTACATCAGCAAATGTTCCCATGGACTTAGCCTCGACAAACTATGCCGATGGACCAAATCTGTTCTGCCACCTGTTTATGAAAATAAAGTTGTACTGGAACACAGCCATACTCATTTCTTACTGTCTTGCCTCTATTGCTGTCTTGACTGCTTTCAGCTGTATATATGCAGAATTGAGCAGTTGCTACTAAGACCTATGGTGTGCAAAGCCTAAAATATTTACTCTCTGGGTTTTTACGCAAAGTTGCCAATTCACTGAAACATTACTTTGCTGCCTTAACGTTCCTTAGACATGTGCAACTTTTTAAAATATGATCTGTTTATTTCTGCTCATTCTCTTGGTTCAGAAGACTAAACCTAAGATAATTGCATAGACAGTGCATGAAAATTGCTCTCATTTATATATGAGTGAGTTCATAAACTACCCCACTACTTAAAAGAAAAAATCTTTGAGCCTTCTGCAAATAATGACACAGGATGAATATCTACAACTATCTACAACCAGAATCCAAAACAACATGAAAAAAGAAAGTCATGTTTGTCTTGTCTAAATGCAATTTCTAGTACCTGACGGTAGCAGCCTACCAGGTCTGACTTCCTAAGTCTGTCATGCAAAAGAATTATCATTCCTTCTCTCTTCTTAACATCCAATCAAAATACAAATTCCCAGAACACATTCTCAGCCAGAAGGAAAGCAATCTGATTATCCCATGTAAATCATTCACAGTACTAATCTGTGAACAAGTTTGATTCTCCAAGAGAGCATTTACATTTTAATAGGGATCATTTTAATCCAAATATGTCTTTAACCAGCAAAATGCTTAGAAATGCTTTTGAGAAGGAAACCTACCAAGTAATTATTGTCAACTCTTTGCCACCACTTTGTCTCTTAGAAATCAGAGGGACCTGGATCTGACCAAGACTACCTAATATTTCCCTCTGCCTGATTCAACTTCAGACAGGTTTGCTCCTCTGACCTCCCTGGGTATTTAGTTTACCAAATTTGCAACTATAAATACTTTCTCTGCCCCTTTAAGATATATGTCTTCACCCAGCCTCTTGATAGTTTAGGACCCAAGGTTATTTTTCTCAAAGTGCTGGGAGTCAAGGAAGATAATGCCCCTATCTCACTCTCTGTAAGAGCACAGGAGCCTAACGTCAATAACAAACACAATTAGAAATCAGGTTTTTGTCTTTTTTTTTTTTTTTTTTGCTGTAAGAATCACCAAATTTTATATTTCTCCAACACTCATTTCATTCATGCTTAAGAGAGAGTTTATAAAGTATTAATGAGATGACCAGTAACATTTACTTACAGTTTATAATTCTAAAGACATAGAATTGAAGAAAAATACAAATTATACTCTCTTAACTTTCATCTGTCCCAAAATAAAAAGCCGCAAACTTAACATTTTTTCTTTATTTTAGCTAAGAAATGTTTAAAAACCCAAAACACTAATAAAAATGCAAGGTGTTGATTGATCTAATGTAATTTTTTAAATTAAAAATTTCTTAAGCCTACAATTATTGCCATACAGTAATCAATTTATATTACTTATGCGGCCAGGAATGCATCTTTTCTGCAAACAAATAGACTTTTAATTACTTTAAATATTTACTTCTCTTAGTATCTTCTAGACATAATTTTAAAAAATATTACTGCCTCGAAACTGCAGGTCTTTAAAAATGCTATGTACTACAGTACAAATGGAAGATTTCCATGAAATTAAATGCTATACAAATGCCTGAGAACTCAGGTTTTTGGCAATTTATCTTTATCATTAAAACAAAAGATGTGAACAAGGATAGAGTTAACGCAGTGGGAAAAATGCTCTGTATATTTATTCCTAGAAATAATGTACTAGATTTAAATTATATGGATTGAAAATATATTTATATAAAGTATAATTCACAGGATTCTGTCTGTACCATTCTCAGATTTTCTATGGGATATTAGATTATTTAGAAGAGAAGTTCGGAACAATCAATTTGGGAATCTACATTTTGAGGCTTTTTTTTAATATGTAAAAGTTCTGAACTTTTATGTAATTCAATAGTTGTAGTAAGTTTCTCAATTTTGTAAATATTTTATTATGGTAATATACTCTGATCATTTGAAGTAATTTGCTGAAATGTATTTAGGAGAAAAATTAAATATATTTCCTCCTTAAAGAAGCTATTGAGACAAATCCAAAAGGATTTTAGTAATCCTAGAGTAACAACCAGCGAAACTAGTTATAGCCTTTTATGAAAAACAAATCAGTTATTTTCAGTTAAATAGACAAAAGAATGGGTAAAACTCACATGCATATCTATTCTAGCCTCTTACACTGTATCAATTTCTTTTTGCAATAAATAAATGTTAACAAAGTATAGTTCTAGTGTCGTGTCACTGTTTTTATATTTAAGCCTGAGTTTGTGTTATTGATTTTGTGATATGAAGTACATAATTTAGTTTACCAGATATAATTTGTTTATATTTATTAATGATTATTTTTAAGTAAATATTTTTACATTCATATTAAATTATTAATAATACAAATATTTATAATTTGTTTTAAATATTATAGTACGTGTAGACTTAATAGAATATTTCAACATGAATTCATAAAATGTCAATAAAAAAGAATTCCAAATTTTGTAATCTGTCTGATTTAAAATTAAGACCATTTTAAGACATGATCAAACACTGTATTACATGTAAAATTGTTAATAAGAGTGACTTTATTTAGGCTAGGTACTATTCAGCACACCATCAAAGGAAACAGAGGAGTTACTGCAAAAGAAAAGCACTACAGATTTTAACAGATTAATAGAACTGGTTTTAAAAAACTATTTTGGTAGTATACTTAAAAACATATATTTTAATAAGCTTTAAAAGCACAAATATATATAAATATATTAAAAGCACAAATATGTATACATATATATGTAAGAAGCTAAAATTTAATGTTTTACAGCATTTACATTGTAACCAAAAGAAAATATTTGCAAAGAAAGCCTAAGTGGGAAAAAATAGAAATGAAAGGAAAAATAGAGAAGTTTTGATACAGCAGATTCAATGCAAGTTGTGTACATAATAAAAGATAGAGAAAATGTCTTGTGGAGAATCACATCACCCATTGATTTCTTTTTCCCATTGCTGCCCTGGTATTTGATGTAAAACATACTAAAAATAACACATTGTCTGTAACACTTTCATATTTACATTCCTTCTTGGCAGAAAAGAAGAAAAATGCTCTAAGACTCAACAGTCAGAACTGCATAGTCTATCAACATATATTGGATGTTCTCCAGTCCCACTGAGGCATGGCACTGCAGTCATATGGATATGTCACATTGTAAAGGGTCTCCGTAATCGGCTTTGACTGGGGCATTATACGTTTAAGAGGTACATAGTCACCATGCTAGGAGTTAAGGTCTGTAACTTAACAGTTTACCAGGAAAAATGTAATGAAGGCAGTCAATATGCGGTAGGCAGAAAGAGAAATGCAGAACATGCTTTTCAGTCAAGACATCCTACTCTGTTCAGCACAGTGTTGCATATAAATTCTGTCCCCGAGAGTGCTCTCCTGGGTTTTCATGTGTAGTGTTTCCACACTTCTGGGGCTCCAGTGGGAATGGAAACCCTCTCTTCCACACAGAGGTCTTAGGGATCAGTATCTGAGATTGGCTTTATACTCTGGATTGACTCAGTTGAGACATGTTACTAGACTAATAGCATACCAATAGATATAAAGGTGAATAACAAGAATACAGATAAAGCAGGGTACTTCATAAGCATTTCAACTCACCAGATAGGTATGACTCTAAATAGGAATGCTTTGAATCACTTTAATAAAAACTAAAACACATAACAATTGATCAGTAATTATTTAGCCACTCATTCTCATTAGGAAATATGACACAAAATTATGTGAAGAATATATTTCATTACTGTTATTCTTTCTATAAAATGATAAATACAGAGATTTACTATTTTATCTTTGAATTAGGGCTATAAAACATGTAACATCATGTTTTCTACTAATAAATGCATATCAACTAGTATTCTATTTATTTTCAAAATCATAATACAAATGAACACACAAGACACAATATTTATCTAGTATTGCTTAATTATCAATTTAATATTATATGACTCAGATATTAAGTTCACCATTTTGTCAGAATAACAACCTAAGAACTACTGAGTTCAGAAAAATTATTTTCATATAACTCATTTTTTTATGTATCAAAATTCTTATTTAGTAGTTTTCAAGAGACAAAGAATTTCTGTATTATCATGAAAGCATAAATTTGGATGCATTAATTTCCTCACAAGTTCAAATATTAAAATTCTAGTTAGACAAGAAACTATATTTTTCTTCTGAAGTCATGCTTTATAATTAGATTTTAATACATTGCTAAGAAATAGTTCTGTAATGTGCTTTAAAGGAAAATACTTTTTCAATTTAAACCAGGAACCATAATATAATTTATGCTAATGAGATACCATCTGATAGAAATTTTCTAAAAATTGTTAATGTATGTCTTATATGGATAACAAAAGTCATATATTTGTAGAAAAAGAAATGTTACAAAGGATGTACTAGGTTTTAATTGCATAAATTATTATAACAAATGAGATATTACCTTGGAATGTGTCATATTACCCAATATAAACTAATTTGTATGATACAATTGTAGGAAGCAAATCAAAGTAGATAAGTGCAAGCTGGCTTTTAGTATAATTCTGTATTTGAATTCTATCACTTGCTAGTTACAGAATCTAAGTTTCAGCATCTGGAAAGTAAAGGTAATGGTAATAGCTATATCATAGAAATCTTGATTAATTAATATTAAATGTTTACTAGGCATTCCACAAATGAAAGTTATTAGTATAATGAAACAACTGAACATCACCAATCCAAGTAATTCCAATCTTATGGTATGATACCTTATCTGCTTAAAACAAACATACGATTTTTCACATCGGTATTTGGAAAATACACACACACACACACACACACACACACACACAGACACACACACACACACACAGACACACACACACACACACACAGAGAGAGAAAGTAATATACAAAAATAATTGCTTTCCTTGAGATCAGGGCAGTTTTTAAGGTTATTTTCAGGTTTTCCAAGAATTCCATACATTAATTCAATCACCTTCTATTCCACACATTAATTTCAACATTAAACATTTAAAACACTTTTTAATATTAAAAATATATTAAGGTAGCAGTATTTTCAAAAAAAAATTTAATAAATTGTTAAAATTAGCAATATATTTTTTACCAAATGAATGTGTATGCACAATTCCCTTTTTTGGTGTACAATACAATTTAATAAATGTTAAAAAATACTTCAAAATAAACAATTGACTTCAACTTAGGGGACTTATATATAACTGATATTGAATTTTGATCATAAAATTACAAAATGCTCTTTTGAAACTACAGAATATATTTTTTGAGAAATGTTTGGTCATTTATAGCATTTAATTTTACATGTATTTCCAAGTAAAGAAAGAATACTATGAGCCAGAAAGACAGCCAGAGAAAAAGAGTGAGCCAGAGAGAAGCAGATAGAGACAAAGAGAAAGAAGAAGTTAGAAGAGTAAAACAAAACAAGAATTAACAAAGCATTGCATTTTAGGGAAAAATATATAATTTAAGATTGAAATCAATAGGTACCACTTCATAATATGTTGTTTTTATTCCTTTTTAATGGTCATAATTTAATAAACAATTATTAGTGTCTGCCTGTTATGTATCACATATTTAGAAACCTTATTCCTTCTCTTCGTGATAATACTAGTACTATGAGAGAATCACAGGACATAAAATACCTACAAAGTTTCAAGAACATCAAAACTAAACTCTGGTCCATGTTGCTTCAGTATGTGAACTAAAAGGGTGTTCGCCTTCTCTAAAGCTGACACTTCAGTTTGCACTTTAGTTTTCTCGAGACTAAGAAGACTGCAGTTAAAATGTACTCTTTAGGAATATTCAAATATATAATACATTGTTATTAACTACAATTATCATGTTGCACGATAAATACATCTTTTGGACTTATTTCTCCTGTCTAACTGAAATTTTGTACTTTTTGACAAACACCTCCCCAGTCTCACCACAAAAAATGTGAATTAATGCATATATCTACTAGCTTAATTTTGCCATTTCATAATGTACACATAGTCTAAATATCATGCTGCACACCATACATATATATAATTTTTATTTGTAAATTAAAACATAAAATTAATTAAAAATATTAACCCCTCAAAAGAAGACTGAAATTGAAAGATAAAAAAATAATAAACCAAAACTTAGTTTTTCAAAAGCAGGTTGGTAAATATAAATATCTGAGATGAATGCAATGATTTAATGTATTATACAAATAAATGTTTATTATATTATATAGTTTAACATAACATATAGTATACTTATTATATAATATATAAATGTACAAATATATGTGTGTATGTGTATACTTGGAAATAAACCCCAGTTATCAAGCTCACCCAGTCCACCCTCATAGAAATCAATTAAATTAATTAAAGGTGTGGTTTTTCCTTCTTCAGGGAAAATAGAACAGTATCAACTTTTTTTTTTTTGACATTTTGGCTTAGAGAAATGAGACAAAAGAGGAGTGAAATAATGTTTGTAGTTTTAAAGGCCCACATTCTTTCAAGTTTTGTTTTCATCTTTATTATTACTGCTGTTGATAGTAGAACCGACACAAATAAATCACTGAAAATATAGAAAGAGAATATTACAATTAAAAGAGTCAAGTTGGATTTAGAGGGAGCTCTATCATCATTTTTGATCAACAGAAAGAAAAGTATGCATTTATCACAGCTGCAGATATATTTTCAAAGTAAACTGCAAACTCAGTGAAAGTGGAGAAAGTTTCAGCATGATGAAAAGTGAGAAATGGGAAAGCAGAAATACAGGATGAGATTTAATTTAGATAAATGTGAGGTAATACACAGAAGGAATGCCAAGAGAAAGAAACAAGCTGAAGAGTATTGTTAAGAGAACATCATTTGGAGATTTACTGTGGATTATTTTAGGAGAGAATTTTGATACCTAAGAGTGAAGTAAAAGCTAAATAAAACATTAGTTCTAGCATATGAAGTGGTACTAATATCTTTTTAACTTAATACTCAGGGTCCATTTTTATCAAATGGCAATATCGTTAAAAACAAACAATAATAATTGTAATACCTAAAATGTATTAAACGCTACATATGTGCTAGATGTATTAAATTATTTATCTTAATATTGAACACTTTAGTAAATATTGAAGCAAGTACTCTTATTATCCCTATATTATTGATGGAGAATTAGATCTAGAGATCTCAAGTAATTTTTCACGGTTGTAAAATTATAAGGGGAGAATCATAGATGATGTAAAACTGGAAAACTTATAAAGTAAAACTTAAAGAAGAAAGATAAAGCAAATATTGCAAAAACACGGGAAATTAATGTATAGGAATAAAGAGTTTCATTGAAACATAATGTTCAGAAATGACAATGATAGCTAGCACACACTGAGTACTTACTATAAGCTATATACTCTTTTTTTCATGCTTTGCAGGTTTTGACTTATTTACTAATCAAAAATCATATGAATTAAGATTATTATTCTATTTAAATATTAGGGACACTGAATAAGGTAAAAAGTATGTAACTTACTTAAAGTCACATAACTATTAAGTGGTAAAGCTCGGATTCAAACTCCACACTTACCATTCCAGCCCCATGAATATGTGCTAGTTATTCCTGTGCTATGTTGCTTCTTGTATTAGAAAAGGGGGAACATATAGCAGAATACAAGTACAGAAATAATAATATGCAAAAAGAGGATTATTGAAAACGTGTACCAGGTATGCAGTATAATTGTTAACAGATATTTATTGAATACACAGAAAATAACCTATGTGAATTAGATAAAGTCTGAGAGAAACATCTCATTGAGAAAATAAATGCAATAAACCAATATGATTTCTTCATTCAGGTGACAATATTAATTGATCACATATTGTGTGCTAGGTACTCTTCCAGTGTGTGGAATACATTTTTTGAAACAGCGAAGGGTCATGCCCTCACCAGGTTTATGTTCCGGAAAGTGCAAAACAATATTAAACTGGGTCTCAAACATTTGCACTTTTATTCTGAATTGTATTCTTCCATTTATCTTTGAATCACAACATAATTTCATGATGTAAAGTCAAATCCATTATTATAGCAAAGATAATTAAAAGATACAATTTTAACTTTAAATAGTTTTCTTTACATAATCCTTTGTTTATGGAAGAAAATAATATGTTAAAAATGAATATAACCCAAGTCTCAGTTTAAGTACCTAGTGCTTTTAAATTCAAATTAATTTGATTTAACAGGATACAAATCGCAATGTCATATATTTTACTTGTTACACTGAATCCTGAGCTCTGAATCCACTTTAATGAGATCAGTGTTGGACCACCTAGTCATTTTGTCTCAATCTAAGCTATTCTTTATTATTTCCCTTACTCATTTCCTCGCTCCTTCAACCTTTCCATCTCCCTATTCAGCTTTAGGTCTACTAAGGTTAGTTTGACTCATGATTTGATCTGTTTCATAAAGCGTTATTCCAAAGCACATGAGATAAAGTGGCAACAACTTTCTCTTTTTTGTTTGCATGGTTTTGTCTTTCTCCCTCTACTAGCTTTCTTTGGAAGAATAAGAATGTGGTATACACATTCATTTCCCAAATGATATGAATTATGCCACCTTTCTTAAGAGATAAGAGTTTGCTCTTATTTTAAGTGTTTTATTTTTTATTTCTATTACATAAGGGATAATTTAGGGAAATAATTATAGTAAAATATATTTTTTATATACTTTTCTAAATTTTCCCTGTGAGAAAATGGCTGGAAAACATTTTGTCAAGTAACAAATTTATGAAAGATTAAGTAAACATTTCAGAACACACACTAACAGTAGCATTATGAGGCTTAAAAATATATGGCACATTAAAAGACTGAAAATAGCAAGATTCAAACGAATTCCATGTTTTCTATTCTTTACTGTTTGTAAGCTCCTTTCTGGCATTAAAGGAAAACATAATAAATCATTCAGTTCAGTGAAGTGTAACACTGCAAATGGTAATGATGTGAAGTTGCAGTCTAGAAATCAAACTGAATTACAGAGTCAAAGCAAAAGTTCCATTACATGAGAGAGTTACTATGGAAATCAATTAATGAAGCAGATAAATTTAATCCTGGGTCACATGAATTGAGAAAAATAGCCTCTGTGTGTGCATGTGAGTGCATGATTTGAAAATAATCTTATAAAACAGAAATTATTAAACTAAATATGTTTAAATACTCTAATGGAAAACAAACCCCTTAGATCACTATTGGCTTTTGGTTTCTTTTGTTTTCTCTGTTACAAAAGGAAAATCAAAAACAAAAAACTACATCACTGAAAATTTGAGAAATATAAAATCTGATTAGGAAACAAGTTAGCAGACATAACTAGCATTTTGTCAATTGTTTTCTAGCTATTTTTAAGTCGATGGATGTGTGTAGTTTTCAAGTATATTTGTGGTTTTTTTCCATGATTGTAATTAGTGGTATACTAAACATATTTCACAATGAATATGGCATTGACAATTACTTATAACAATAGGCGGTGCAAGAGATACTGCAAGATCTACCCATGCCAGTTTCATAATATCCCTGGAAATAATCAGGATTTACACAAATATTGAAATCTTATTCATAATCATCATTAAAAAACACCTGGAACATACTGTAAGGAATATATAAAATGTATTTAAATATTTATCTTTTAGTGCAATAAATGCAATAAAATAAGGTATATGCTCATAACCATATTTTCCCCTCATATTATCTCACCTGAATTTAATTTAATAAAATAGATAAATTGAAAGGTTCAATTTTAGAATATTTTAAGACTTGGTATATGTTGTCAAATTGCTTTACAAAAGCAAAATAATTGCAGGAAGTTGTTATATTTAGTCACATATCACTTAATGACAGCGATACTTTCTCAGAAATGCAACGTTAGGTAATTTCATCTTTGTGTGAACATCACAGAGTATACTTACACAAAACTACATGGTACAGACTACTATACACCTACAGTAGTTGGTATAGCCTATTACTACTAAGCTACAAACCTGCATAGCATGTTATGGTAATGAGTACTACTGTGACCAATTTTAACATAATGGACAGTATTTGTGTATTGAAATATTTCCAGACATAGAAAAGGTGCAATACAAAAATGGTTTAAAATATTAAAAAGTGGTGCACTTGTATGGGAAATTCACCATGAACTGAGCTTGCCAGACAGAAAGTTGCTCTGGGTAAAGTCCACGAATGGTAAGTGTATGTGAAGGCCTAGGACATTCCTGTATACTACCATAGATTATATAACCTCTGTACACTTAAGTTACACAAAGTTAATTAAAAATTTCTTTCTTTGGTAATAAATTAAACTTATCTTACTGTAACTTTGTACTTTGTGAACTTTTACATTTTTAAAAACTTGTTGCCTCTTTTATAATAACACAACTTAAAAGATAAATACATTGTACAGCTGCAAAACCATATTTCTTTCTTTATATCTTTTACCTATAAGCATTTTTCTAATTATAAAATGTTTTATTCTTATTTTATAAATGTGGAAAACTTTTTGTTAAAAAAGAAGGAACAAACACACACATTAGCCTTGGGCTACATAGGAACAGGAATATCATCACCATCTTCATCTTCCTTGCTCAAATCTTGTCCCACTGGAAGGTCTTCCAGGGCAAAAACTGGTATAGAGCTGTCATTTCCTAGGATAACAATGCCTTCTTCTGAAATACAACCTAAAAGACCTGGCAGAGGCTGTTTTACAGTTAACTTTTCTTTTTTTAATAAGCAGAAGAAGTATACTCTAAAATAAAAATGGAAAATACATTTATGTATTTACATAAATCAGTAATATAATACATAAATCAGTATACTTTTACTATAAAATATAGCAAATACATAAATCAGTAATAAGTATTGTAAATTCATAAATCAGTAAAATAGTTATTTATTATCTCTATTAAGTGTTATGTACATCATTGTATGTGCTATTCTTTTATATGATGGGTAGCACAGTAGGTTTATTTGTAACAGTATCACCACAAACACATAAGTAATGCATTATGATACACAACTAGGGGCTAGAAATCTTTTGGCTCCATTGTAATCTTAAGGAACCACCTTCGTCTATGCAGTCCATCTTTTACCAAAACATTGTTATGTGGTGTATGATTTGATAGTAACACATATAAAATACATAATACATGATATTTATGTGTCATTTTTGCATTGGAATTATTTATTTTTCCCTAAGGATGGTGTTAATCAAAATTATTACTTTTTCATGTTGGAATTTTAATAATTTTACAAATTAAATATAATCTGTACATAATTTGTGTAATATTTAAGAAAAAGACAGAAAAATAAAACTACATTTAAGAATGGTCATCCATAATACTCTACTGAAATATTTTGATATATATAGAATAATTATAAAAAGAATCTAAATTTTGCTAAATGCATGTGTGTGTACAAATTATTATATTATTATATGTATCCATATAACATAAAAACTACATGAGTGACATTTTATCTACAGGTTAGTAACATTTTTCTAATTAATTATTTTTCTTTCTACAGGTTAATGGGGAACAAGTGGTGTTTGGTTACATGAGTAAGTGAGTAAGTTCTTCAGCGGTGATTTGTGAGATTTTAGTGCAACCATCACCCAAGCAGTATACACTGCACCCAATTGGTAGTTTTTTATCCCTCACCTTTTTCCCAGTGTTTCCCTCTGAGTCTCCAAAGTCCTTTGTAACATTCTTATGCCTTTGAATCTTCATAGCTTGGCTACCACTTATGATTGAAAACATATGATGTTTGTTTTTTCATTCCTGAGTTACTTCACTTAGAATAATAGTCTCATCCAGGTTGCTGTGAATGTCATTAATTAATTCCTTTTTATGGCTGAGTAGTATTCCATGGTATACACATACTACAGTTTCTTTACCCACTCGTTGACTGATGGGCATTTGGGTTGGTTCCAAGTTTTTGAAATTTTGAATTGTGTTGCTGTAAACATGCATGTCCAAGTTTTTTTTTTTTTTTTTTTTTTTAAATTGCTTCTTTTCCCCTGGGTACCCAGTAGTGGGATTACTGGGTCAAATGGTAGTTCAAGTTTTAGTTCTTTGGGGAATCTCCACACTATTTTCCATAGTGGTTGTACTAACTTCCATTCCCACCAGCAATGTAGAAGTGTTCCCTGTTTACTACATCCACGCCAACATCTATTATTTTTTGATTATGGTGGTTCTTTCAGGAGTTAGGTGGTATCACATTGTGGTTTTGATTTGCATTTCCCTGACCATTAGTGGTGCTGAGCATTTTTTCCTATGTTTATTGTTCATTTGCATATCTTTTTTTTAGAATAACATATTCATGTCCTTAGCCCACTTTTTGATGGAATTGTTTGTTTTTTTTCTTGTTGATTTGTTTGAGTTCCTTGTAGATTCTGTATATTAGTACTTTGTCATATACATAGTTTGCAAAGATTTTCTCCCATTTTGTGGGTTGTCTGTTTACTCTGCTGACTCTTCCTTTTGCCATGCAAAAGCTATTTAGTATAATTAGGTCCCAGCAATCTACATTTGGTTTTATTGCATTTGGTTGGTCATGAAATCCTTGCTTAAGCCATTGTCTAGAAGGGTTTTTCCAATGTTATCTTCTAGAATTTTTATAGTTTCAGGTTTTAGGTTTAAGTTCTTAACATATCTTGAGTTGATTTTTTTATAAGGTGAAAGATGAAGGTCCAATTTCATTCTTCTACATGTGGCTTGCCAATAAGTCCAGCACCATTTGTTGAATAGGTCTTTTCCCTTTTTATATTTTTGTTTGCTTTGTGGAAGATCAGTTGACTGTAAGTATTTGAGTTTATTACTGGGTTCTGTATTGTGTTCCATTGGTCTTTATGCCTATTTTTATACCAGTAA
>CAUYLG010026186.1:0-17991 GCA_963573385.1 Cacajao melanocephalus | reverse complement strand
GCTTTCACTGGGAGCTACAATCCTGAGCTGTTGTTAATTGGCAATCTTGGATCTCTCTGCCTGGTGATGAAGTTTATTCTGTTTCTTAGTTTTCCTTTGGCAGATGCCCCTTCCCTGCAGAGCTGGATCTTCTGGGTTCAGCTGTGCTTACTGTGAAACTTTAAATCCTCAGCGCTTCCAATTGCTGTTCTCCTTGTGGGGATGGGACCAGCCAAGCGGGACTCAAAGGGCACCCCATCCCGTATACTCTGCACCAAGAAGCGCAGTGCCAGGGCGCCTGCAAAATAGCCGCGCCGGCCAAAAAAGTCGCACTGGCGACCCGTGTGGCTCCCCCGACGGGAATCTCCCAGTCTGTGGGCAACAAAAATTCGTCTGAAAGTGCAGCGTCCACTCACTCTCTGCGCTTTCACTGGGAGCTACAATCCTGAGCTGTTGTTAATCGGCCATCTTGGATCTCTCCTCTCGATTTGCATTATTCTAATAACCAGTGATTATTACCTTTTTTTCATGTGTTTGTTGGCTGCATAAATGTCTTCGTTTGAGAAGTGTCTGTTCATATCCTTCTCCCACTTTTTGATGGGGTTGTTTGATTTTTCTTGTAAATTTGTTTAAGTTCTTTGTAGATTCTGGTTATTAGCCCTTTGTCAGATGGGTAGATTGCAATTTTTTCCCATTCTGTTGGTTGCTGGTTCACTCTAATAATAGTTTCTTTGGCTGTGCAGAAGCTCTTAAGTTTAATTAGATCCCATTTGTCTATTTTGGCTTTTGTTGCCATTGCTTTTGGTGTTTTAGTCATGAAGTCCTTGCCTATGCCTATGTCCTGAATGGTATTACCTAGGTTTTCTTCCAGGGTTTTTATAGTGTTTGGTCTTATGTTTAAATCTTTAATCCATCTAGAGTTAATTTTTGTATAAGGTGTAAGGAAGGGATCCAGTTTCAGCTTTCTGCACATGGCTAGCCTGTTTTCCCAGCACCATTTATTAAACAGGGGATCATTTCCCCATTGCTTGTTTTTGTCAGATTTTTCAAAGATCAGATGGTTGCAGATATGTGGTGTTACTTCTGAGGCCTCTGTTTTGTTCCATTGGTCTATATACCTGTTTTGGTATCAGTACCATGCTGTTTTGACTACTGTAGCCTTGTAGTAGAGTTTGAAGTCAGGTTGCATGATGCCTCCAGGTTTGTTTTGTTGTTGTTTTTTTTGTTGTTGTTGTTTTGCTTAGGATTGTCTTGGCTATGCAGGCTCTCTTTTGGTTCCATATGAAGTTTACAGTAGTTATTTCCAATTCTGTGAAGAAAGTCAATGGTAGCTCGTTGGGGATAGCATTGAATGTATAACTTACTTTGGGCAGTATGGCCATTTTTGTAATATTGATTCCTCCTAACCATGAGCATGGAATGTTTTTCCATCTGTTTGTGTCCTCTCTTATTTCCTTGAGCAGTGGTTTCTAGTTCTCCTTGAAGAGGTCCTTCACATCCCTTGTTAGTTGTATTCCTAGATATTTTATTCTCTTTGTAGCAATTGTGAATGGCAGTTCACTCATGATTTGGCTCTTTGTTTGTCTGTTATTGCTGTACAGGAATGCTTGTGATTTTTGCACATTGCTTTTGTATCTTGAGACTTTGCTGAACTTGCTTATCAGTTTAAGGAGATTTTGGGCTAAGATGATGAGATCTTCCAAATATACAATCATGTCATCTGCAAATAGAGACAATTTGACTTCCTCTTTTCCTAACTGAATACCCTTTATTTCTTTTTCTTGCCTGATTGCTCTGGCCAGAACTTCCAATACTATGTTGAATAGGAGTCATGAGAGAGGGCATTCTTGTCTAATGCCAGTTTTCAAAGGGAATGTTTCCAGTTTTTGCCCATTCAGTATGATATTGGCTGTGGGTTTGTCATAAATAGCTTTTATTATTTTGAGATACGTTCCATTGATACCTAGTTTATTGAGAGTTTTTAGCAAAAAGGACTGTTGAATTTTGTTGAAGGCCTTCTCTCCATTTATTGAGACAATCATGTGGTTTTTGTCTTTGGTTCTGTTTATGTGATGGATTATGTTTATATATTTGCTTATGTTGAACAAGCCTTTCATCCCAGGAATAAAGCCAACTTGATCATGATGGATAAGCTTTTTGATGCATTGTTGAATTTGGCTTGCCAGCATTTTATTGAAGATTTTTACATCAATGTTCATCATAGATAATGGCCTGTAATTTTCTTTTTTAGTTGTGTTTCTGCCAGGTTTTGGTATCAGGATAATGTTGGTCTCATAAAATGTGTTAGGGAGGATTCCCTCTTTTTGTATTGTTTGGAATAGTTTCAGAAGGAATGGTACCAGCTCCTCTTTGTGCCTCTGGTAGAATTCAGCTGTGAACCCATCTGGTCCTGGACTTCTTTTGGTTGGTAGGCTAATTGCTGCCTCAACTTCAGACTTTGTTATTGGTCTATTCAGGGATTCAACTTCTTCCTGGTTTAGTCTTTCGAGGGTGTAAGTGTCCAGGAATTTTTCCATTTCTTCTAGATTTACTAGTTTATGTTCATAGAGGTGTTTGTGGTAATCTCTGATGGTAGTTTGTATTTCTGTGGAATCAGTGGTAATATCCCCTTTATCATTTTTTATTGCATCTATTTGATTTTTCTCTGTTTTCTTTTTTATTAGTCTTGCTAGTGGTCTATTTTGTTGAACTTTAAAAAAAAAAAACAGCTCATGGATTTATTGATTTTTGAAGGGCTTTTTATATCTCTCCCCAGTTCTGCTCTGATCTTAGTTATTTCTTGTCTTCTGCTATCTTTTGAGTTTGTTTGATCTTGCTCCTCTAGTTCTTTTAATTGGGACATCAGGGTTTCAATTTTAGATCTTTCCTCACTACTCATGTGGGCATTTAGTGCTATAAATTTCCCTCTAGATGTTGCTTCCAGTGTGTCCCAGAGATTCTGGTACGTTGTGTCTTCATTCTTATTGGTTTTGAAGAACATCTTTATTCCTACTTTCATTTCATTATTTATCCAGTAGTCATTCAGGAACAGGTTATTCAGTTTCCAAGTAGTTGTGCAGTTTTGAGTGAGTTTCTTAATCATGAGTTCTAATTCAATTGCACTGTGGTCCGAGAGACTGTCATGATTTCTATTCTTTTGCATTTGCTGAGGAGTAATTTACTTCCAATTATGTGGTCAATTTTAGAGTATGTGTGATGTGGTGCTGAGAAGAATGTATATTCTGTGGCTGTGGGGTGGAGAGTTCTGTAGATGTCTGTTAGGTCAGCTTGGTCCAAATCTGAGTTCAAGACCTGGATATCCTTGTTAATTTTCTGTCTCATTGATCTGTCTAATATTGACAGTGGAGTGTTAAAGTCTTGCACTATTATTGTGTGGGAGTCTAAGTCTCATTCTAGGTCATTAGAACTTGGTTTATGTATCTGGGTGCTCCTGTATTCGGTGCATATATATTTAGGATAGTTAGCTCTTCTTGATGCATTGATTGCTTTACTATTAAGTAATGCCCTTCTTTGTCTCTTTTGCTCTTTATTGGCTTAAAGTCTGTTTTATCAGAGACTAGGATTGCAATCCTTGCTTTTTTTTTCTCTCCATTTGCTTGATAAATCTTCTTCCATCCCTTCATTTTGAACCTATGTGTGTCTTTGCACACAAGATGGGTCTCCTGAATACAGTGCACCGATGAGTCTTGACTCTTTATCCAATTTGCCAGTCTGTGTCTTTTAATTGGGGCATTTAGCCCATTTACATTTAAGGTTAATATTGTCATGTGTGAATTTTATCCTGCCATTTTGATGCTTGCTGGTTGTTTTGCCTATTCATTGATGCAGTTTCTTCATAGTGTTAACAGTCTTTACAATTTGGTATGCTTTTTCACTGGCTGGTACTGGTTGTTCCTTTCCATGTTTAGTGCTTCCTTCAGGGGCTCTTGTAAGGCAGGCCTGGTGGTGACAGAATCTCTCAGCACTTGCTTGTATGTAAAGGATTTTATTTCTCCTTTACTTCTGAAGCTTAGTTTGGCTGGATATGAAATTCTGGGTTGAAAATTCTTTTCTTTAAGGATGCTGAATATTGGCTGCCACTCTCTTCTGGCTTGTAGGGTTTCTGCCAAGAGATCTACTGTGAGTCTGATGGGCTTCCCTTTGTGGGTAACCTGACCTTTCTCTCTGGCTGCCTTTAGCATTTCTTTTTTATTTTAACCCTAGTGAATCATGATTATGTGCCTTGGGGTTGCTCTTCTTGAGGAAAATCTCTGCAATGTTCTCTCTATTTCCTGAATTTGAATGTTGGCCTGCCTTGCTAGATAGGGGAAGTTCTCCTGGATAATATCCTGAAGAGTGTTTTGCAAGTTGGTTTCATGCTCTCCATCACATTCAGGTGCACCAATCAAACATAGATTTGGTCTTTTCACATAATCCCATATTTCTTGGAGGCTTTGTTCATTTCTTTTCACTCTTTTTTCTCTAATCTTGCCTTCTCGCTTTATTTCACTGAGTTAATCTTCAATCTCTGATATCCTTTCTTCTGCTTGATTGATTTGGCTATTGAAACTTGTGTATGCTTCATGAAGTTCTTGTGCTGTGTTTTTCAGATCTATCAAGTTGTTTATGTTCTTCTCTATGCTCATTATTCTAGTTAGTTAGCATTTTGTCTAACCTTTTTTCAAGGTTCTTAGTTTCTTTGCACTGGGTTAGAACATGCTCCTTTAGCTCAGAGAAGTTTATTATCTACCTTCTGAAGCCTGCTTCTGTTATTTCATCAAACTCATTCTCTATCCAGTTTTGTCCCCTTGTTGGTGAAGAGTTGTGATCCCTTGGAGGAGAAGAGGCATTCTGGTTTTTGGCAATTTCAGCCTTTTTGCACTGGTTTCTTCCCATCTTCATGGATTTATCTACTTTTGGTCTTTGAAGTTGGTGACTTCTGGATGGGTCTCTGAGTGGACTTCCTTTCTATTGGTGTTGAAGTTATTTCTTTCTGTTTTTTAGTTTTCCTTCTAACAGTCAGGCCCCTCTGCTGCAGGTCTGCTGGAGGTCCACTCCTGACCCTCCTCACCTTGGAATCACCCATGGGGGTTGCAGAGCAGCAAAGATTACTGCCTGCTCCTTCCTCTGGTAGCTTCATCCCAGAAGGGTATCCACCAGATGACATCCAGAGCTCTCCTGTATGGAGTGACTCCCAGTCAGGATAAATGGAGGTCAGAGAGCCACTTGAGCAGGCAGTCTGTCCCTTATCAGAGCTCAAGTGCTGTTCTGGGAGCTCTGTTGGTCCCTTCAGAGCTGCTGGGAAGGGACCTTTAAATCTGCTGAAGCGGGACCCACACTGCCCCTTTTCCCAGGTGCTCTGTCCCAGGAAGGTAGGGGCTTCAGTTATAAGTCCCTGATGGGCTGCTGCCTTTTTTCAGAGATTCCATGCCAAGCAAGAAGGGAGTCTAGTCATAGTCGGCCTACAGAGGCTTTGCTGAGCTGCCTTGGGCTCTGCTCAGTTGCTGTGTAAATTTCCCAGTGACTTTGTTTACACAGGCAAGTTTAGAACCGCCTACCTGGGCCTCAGTAATGCTAGACACCCCTCCCCTCACCGAGCTCAAACGTCCCAGGTAGAACTCAGATTGCTGTGCTGGCTGCAAGAATTTCAAGCCAGTGGATCTTAGCTTGCTGATTTTCATGGGGGCGGGACCCGCTGAGCCAGATCACTTGGCTCCCTGACTTCAGCTCCCTTTGTTTCAGGGGAATAAGTGGTTCTGTCTTGCTGGCATTTCAGGTGCCACTGGGGCATGAGAAAGAGGAAAAAAAAACTGCTTCAGCTACAGCAGCCACCCAGTTTTGTGCTGGAAACCTGGGGTGCTGGTGTTGTAGGCACAAGATGGAATCTTTTGGTCTATGGGCTGTGAAGACTGTGGGAAAAGTGCCATATCTGAGCCAGAGTGCCAGAGTGCCCAGAAAAGTCCCTGATGGCTTCCCTTGGCTAGGAGAGAAAGTTCTCTGACCCCTTGCACTTCCTGGGTTAGGCAACACCCCACCCTGCTTCAGTTTGCCCTCCTTGGGCTACTTCCCCTGTCTAACCAGTCCCAATGAGATGAACCTACTACCTCAGTTGGAAATGTGGAAATCACTCATCTTCTGGATCGCTCTCGCTGGGAGCTGCGAACTGGAGCTGTTCTTATTCAGCCATCTTGGTGGAAGTCTCATGTAAGCTGTTATTTAGTATTGTTTGTATAGATATAATCCTCTTTCAAACTTTTTTAACACTGACTTTTTAATATCCAACTCATGGTGATTCTAACTACTGCATAGTATTTATTGTTTGCCTGTACCATATTTTATTTATCCATTCCTTCGGTGATGAATACCTATGTTGATAACTTTCAGCTCCTATAAACCATATCAAAATAAACATTCTCATAAATATCCTTTTTGTATGGTTATATACCCAGGAGTGGCATTGCTGATTTAAAGCGCTTAAACAGATAAATAAGACTGACAGGTGTCTATAAAATTACTATATGTGTTTATACTCTCTAGGCACTGTACAGTAAGTCCTCACTTAATGTTGTTGATAGGTTCTTAGAAACTACAACTTTAATCAAAATATTGTTCAGCAGGTTATTGAATATAACATTTCATTGAACATCATTTTATTATGACATTGGTGAGAAAAAAAATGTTTTTCAGTACATCATTTTGCTTAAAGTTGTGTTTCCAACAGCTTATCACCAACGTTAAGCGTTCACTGTATAAGAAATCTGACCTCCCTGTATCTTTATTTGATATTACTCATCTTTTAGAAATTTACCTTTAGTATGTTTTCAGTGAGAAGACTTGTGGTTTCAGCGCCAATGTGTAAAGAGCTTAAAAGTTGTCACCTTCATCCTTACAACAAGGGAAAAGCTGAGCAAACTGAAAATCAGTAACTTGTCTTAGAAATCCTAGAGAACTGAGGCTGCAGAAACTGCCGCGATGTGATCTGGAGATACAGGAAAATGCAAAGTCACAATCTAGTGGCTTAACTAGGGCAGAAGCCATTAGAGCCATAAACTGGTAGAAATATTTAAATGGTCATTTTGACAAATTGCCTGAGGCTGAATGTGGACTAGTGTGAGAGTGAGAAGCTCCCAAAAGCCACAGTTGTAGGAAATCTCCCACTCTCTCACAGGTTTTACTTTCTAGGCTCCAACCAGGTTCTCACAGTGAAAAGTCAAGAAAAATCTCATGGTTCTGGCAGTAGGAGGAGGGAAGTAACCATTGTGAAATATCCTCAGAATGTTCTTTATACCACAGGCCTACTCTCCAGAGGGAGAGAGTTTAAAAGGCTTTAACAGAGCCTCATCCTACCTAGGGAGAAAATTTCCCATACTACAGCCCCTTCCAACCTCCTTATTTCACCTAAGGTGGGGCAAAAGCTATGATATATTTGTGAGGGTCACAGCCAGGGGACAGAGACAACTAAAAAAGTTATATTTAATCATAATATTGTAGAATCCTTTCTTTTCTTCATACTTGACAGCCACACAAACAAGGCTTTAGTAAAATAACAGTGGATTATAGCTGAAAGAGCTACAAGAAGCAGACTTTATCAAAATAGGAGTTTTTAAAGGAGCTAAGAATTTATTTGGTAGATTTACTGAAACATGGACCTAAAGGTAGCCTACAGTGAGTGAAGTGAAAATGCCAGGCATGCCTTGGTCTAATGTAGACAGAAAGGAATACAAAGGCTTAGGGAGACTGGAATGTAATAGTGTTTTTGTCATTTAATATCTATTCACCCATACTGGGTCCAGAAGACATATCTTTCACCAATATAATGAGAAATAAATCTGCCCTGGTGTTCTTGAAGAGTTCTGTTATTGCCTTTTTCTGTAGGCCAGACCTCACAGTGGGAACCGTAGTCACTGAACTGGGAAACCTAACTGCAATGGGAGTAATTGAATTCTAAGACAGTAAGGGCCAAAGTGAAGTACTCAACCCCAAAGGCAAGATGGCCATGGTTACCATGATGAACAGTAGAACCAAGGCATAGTCTCCAATCAGAATAGTCTGACTGGATCATACCTAAGTTGTTGGCTAGTTGGTCATGTTTTTCTAGAAGTTAGACAGGAAGCCCACTGAGTTCTTACTTGATCTGTGTAAACAGAAAAGTTCTAAGTCAAGTGAATAAAAGTCTAAGCCAAATCATAAGAACAGAGTTATGGCCCCTCAACCAATTCCCAGACTTAAGCCAATTTACAGACCCAGAATCCCTTAAATGAAGGGAGGCCAGGTCCCCTTGAGTAAGAACCCCAAGTACACTACAGAAAATGTATACAGACAGTCCCCAACTTAGGATGGTTCAACTTACAATTTTTTAATATTATGATATGAAATAAAAGCAATACATATCATAAATCAAAATATTGTAAGTTAAAAATGCTCTTTTCATTCATGGTGCTTTCAACTTACAGTGGGTTTATTGGTACATAGCCCCATCATAAGCTAAGAAGCACCTGTACTGTTAATTCTCTTTTCAGTTTTCCTCAAAGGGATCTATAACTTTTACTAAGGTAGCTATACATTGGGGGAAAGAAAATAACAGATCTTTGGGACAATTGGAAACTGACATAATTACAGGAGACCCATAATGTCTCTTGGTCCATCAGTAAGAGTAAACACTTATAGAGATTATCAATGGATTTGATATGATTTGCATGCCCTGCCCAAATCTCATGTTGGATTTTAATCCCTAGTATTGGAAGTGGGGCCTGGTGAAAGGAGATGGGATCACGGAGGTTGGGGGATTCTAATGAATGGTTTAGTACCATTGATACCAGTGGGCTTGAGGAGGTCCTCAAATACCCATGAGACCTCACTCAACCCCAGTCCAGGCTCTTGACACTGTCATGAAAATGAATTCAAGGATGAGTCAGAAAATAGTGAAAGTACAGAGATTTATTGCAAGAGAAAAGTGTACACTCAAGTAAAGAGAATGCAGATGTACTAAAGACAGAGTCAGGCAATAGGATTTGGGGTTTCTATCTTTATGAATTTTTTTTTAACCAAGGGGTGAAATATTCATGGAAATTCCTGGGAAAAGGTAGCAATTTCTCAAAACTGTGGTGCCATTCATTTTTACAACAAATTTGAGTGTTCTCAGAGCTGTTATGTTGCTGGTGGATGTGTGATTTAGGATGCTCATGAACATATAATGAAATCCCTGGAGAAACCTAGGTCAAATCCAGCACCATGTTGTGTCCAGTCAGTCTTAGCCAACCTGGTTTTTCACACACACTGGTTTTTCAGGAACTTATCAGGCCCTAGCTTCTGCAGTGATTTCAACAGTTTCCTTTTGCTAGTCATGTGAAACGACTGCCTGGACTTTCACATGACTAGCAAAAGGAAACTTTAAATTTTCTATTCTCCTGCCACCACCCTGTATTATTCCTGTCTCACCATCCCTGTGATACTGTCCTTGTGATAGTGAGTTCTCTTGTGATGTGATCATTTAAAAGTGTGTAGCACCTCCCCACTTGCTCTGTGGCTCTTACTCTCATCATGTGAGGTGCCTGCTCTTGTTTTGCCTACTTCTGTGAATAAAAACTCCCTCAGGCCATCCCGAAAGCAGACACCACCATGCTTCCTATATAGACTATAGAACCATAAGCCAATTAAACCTCTTTTCTTATAAATTACCCAGTCTCAGACTTTTTTTATAGTAATGCAAGAATAGACCAAATAGGAGTTTTAGCTTACGTCTGTCTCACAGTGGGCCCAATGGATCCCTGAATCCATCTTGTGGTTATTTATCAAGTTTCAGAATGTGAAATTAGAATAGATATACTTAGCAGCCGGCAGAATCCCCATATCAGGTCCACCCACTAATATGGAGTGTAAGCTATTATGTTGGGAAAGGCCAGTGAACTGCCTCTATCTAGGGAAATAGTAAATCAAAAACAATACTACTATTAGGTACACACAGAAAATTAAATTTAAAATAAAATAAAAAATAGAAAAGCAATACTGCATTCCTGGAGGGACTGCAGAGATTAGTGCCACCATTAAAGATTTGAAGGATGCAGGCATGGTAATTTTCACCACATCTGCATTCAACTCACCCATTTGGCCCATGCAGAAGCCAGATGGCTCTTGAAGAATGACAGTGAATTATGGTAAGCTTAACCAGGGGATAACTCCAATTGCAGCTGTTGTACCAGATGAGGACACATTGCTTGAGCAAATTAACACTTCTGCTTGGTTCTTAGATGGAGAGATCGGTCTGGCAAATAAGTTTTTGTCAGTATATGTTAGTGAAGCACTTTTCTTTCACTTGGCAAGGCCAGAAATACACCTTTATTCACATACCTCAAGGGTGTATTAACTCTCCAGTACTATGTTATAATTTCATTTGCACGGATTGAACACCTTTCCCTTCCACAGGATATCACACTGGTCCATTACATTGATGACATTATGCTAATTGGACCTACTGAGTAATAAGTAGCAGCTGCTCCAGACTTATTGGTAAATCCTTTGTGGGTCTGTATGTCAGGGGTGGGAAATAAATATGACTCAAATTCAGGAAACTTCTACCTCAGTGAAATTTCTAGGGGTCCAGTGGTGTGGCACATGTTGAGATAATTCCTCTTTTTTTTTTTTTTTTGAGACAGAGTTTCACTCTTGTTACCCAGGCTGGAGTACAATGGTGCATTTTTGGCTCACCGCAACCACCACCTGCTGGGTTCAAGCAACACTCCTGCCTCAGTCTTCTGAGTAGCTGGGACTACAGTGCGCCACTGTGCCCAGCTAATTTTTGTATTTTTATTCGAGATAAGGTTTCACAACGTTGACCAGGATGGTCTCGATCTCTTGACCTCGTGATTCACCCTCCTCGGCCTCCCAAAGTGCTGGGATTATAGGCGTGAGCCACTGCACCCAGCCAAGATATTTCCTCTTAAGTGAAGGATATGTTCTTGTCTCTGGTCCTTCCTAAACTGGCACAACAGACAATGGAGTGCTGCTATAAACATGCCCAAAAATGTGGAAGCAACTTTAGAACTAGGTAACAGGAAGAGGTTACAACAGTTTAGAGGGCTCAGAAGAAAATAAGAAGATGTAGGAAGGTATGGAACTTCCTAGATACTTGTTTAACGGTCTTGACCAAAATGCTGACAGTGATATGGACAATAAAGTCCAGGCTAAGGTGGTCTCAGATGGATATGAGGAACTTTTGGGGAACTCTAAGGCATTTTGCCCTTGTCTTAGAGCTGTAGGCAACTTTAAACTTGAGAAAGATGATTTAGGGTATCTGGTAAAAGAATTTTTTAAACAGCAAAACATTCAAGAAGTAATAGAGCATAAAGGTTTGGAAAATTTGCACCCTGACAATGCAGTAGGAAAGAAAAAGCAATTTTCTGGGGAGAAATTCAAGCTGGCTGCGAGAAATTCAAGCTGGCTGCAGAAATTTGCAGCGTGATAATGGACTAATACAGTAAGAGGCACAGAACATTATGGGCTTTGTCGGATTTTGGAGGCAACATACACATTATTGGGTGTGTTACTTCAGCCCATTTACCAAGTGACCCAAAAAGCTTCAAGTTTTGAGGGGTGCCCAGAATTACAGAAATCTCTGCGACAGATCCAGGCTGCTTTGCAAGGGGCTTTGGCACTTGGACCATAAGATTCAGTAAGTCCTATGGTGCCTGAGATCTCAGTGACAAATATGTATTTGGTTTGGAGCCTTTGGTAGATTACTATAGGTGAATCTTAGTGCAGTTCTTCTGGAATTTGGGAAAATGCTCAGCCATCTACAGATAACTACTCTCTTTTGAGAAAGAGTTCTTGGCCCCCATACTGGGACCTAGTAGAGACTGAACTCTAAACCATATATCACCAAGTTACCATGCAACCTGAGCTGCCCATTATAGCTTGATGTTGTCTGATGGCCAAGCCATAAATTTGGACAAGCACAGCAACAGTCCATCATCAAGTGAAAGTGAAAGTGGTATATACATGATTAGGCCTAATCAGGCCCTGAAGGCATTAGTAAGTGGCATAAAGAAGTGTCCCAAATAACCACAGTCCCAACTTCTTTATTTCTCCCAGCATGCACCTATGTCTTCATGTAGTGTTCCCTAAAATTAGTTGACAGAGGAAGAAAAGATTCAGGCCAAGTTTATAGATGGTTCTGCATGATATACAGGTACCACCTGAAAGTGGGGCTGCAACTGTGGCCCCTTGCTGAAATATTCCTGATGTACAGTGGTAAAAGAAAAATCTTCCCAGGCAGAACTTTGAGCAATGTATCTGATTGTTTACTTTACTTGGAAGGAGAAATGGTCAGACATGTGATTATATACCAATTCAATGGTTTGGCAGGATGACGAGGGACTTGGAAGGAAAATGACTTGAAAATTAGTGACAAATAAATTTTAGAAAGAAGTATGTGGATGGAGCTCTCTGAATGGGCAAAAAACATGGAAATATTTGTATTTCATGTGAATGCTCACCAAATGACTGTATCAACAGTGGGTGATTATAATAATCAAATGGATATAATGACCCATTCTTTACATACCAGTCAGCCTCTTTCCCCAGCTACCCATGTTATCTCCTAGTAGGTTAACGAACAAAGCCACCATAGTGAAAGATAGCAACATGAGTTTCCACTCACCAAGGCTGACTTAGCTATGGTCACTGCCGAGTGCACAATCTGCCAGCTTCAGACACCAACACTACACTCCTGGTATGAAAACATTCAGAGTGACCAACCAGCTACCTGGTGGCAGGTCAATAACATTGAACCACTTCCATTACAAAAAGGACACCACTTTATTCTTACTGGAATAAATGTAGATTCTATTTTGTTCTTGCTCTAGATATGGATTGGCTTTCCCTATATTCAAAGTTTCTGCCTAAACTACCATCCATGGACTTACAAAATATCTTATTCACCATCATGATATTCCATACAGCCTTGTTTCTGATCCAGGAACTCAGTTCACAACAAAGGAAATGCGGTAATGAGCCCATGTTCTTGAAATTCACTTGTGTTCTCACATTTCCTACCATCCTGAAGCAGCTGCATTGACAAAATGGTAGAATGGCCTTTTGAAGACTCAGTTACAGTAAGAGATACGTGGCAATGCCTTACAGGGCTGGGGCAAGGTTTTCCAGATAGCTGTATATGCTCTGAATTAGCATTCATTATATGGTGCTGTTTCTCCTATATCCAGGATTTAAGGGTCCAGGAATCAAGAGGTAGTAGAGTGACACCACCTACTATTATTTTTAGTGACTCACTAGGAAAAGTTTAGCTTTCTGTTCTTGTGACTTTATTCTCTACTGGCCTAGAGGTCTTAGTTCCAAGGGATGAATTCTTCCACTAGAAAAAACATCAATGATTCAATGGAATTGCAAGTTAAGAGTGCCACTTAGCCACTGTGGGTTCCTCATGCCTCTGAATCAACAGCCAAAGAAGGCAGCTGCCTTGTTAGCTGGGTGATTCATCCTGACTACCAAGGAGAATGTGGACTACTACTTCTGAAATAAGAAAGAGTATGTATGGAATATAAGAGATTCCTTAGGGTGTGCTATGGTCTGAATTTTTGTGCCCCTTCAAAATTCATATGTTGAAATTTAAACCCAAATGTGTTGTTAAGTGGTTCAGCCTTTGAGAGAGAGGGCAGAGTGCTCATGAATGGGATAAGCATCTCCTTGTAAAAGAGGCCTGAGGAGTCTTGTTTGCCTTTTCCTTTCTGCCTTATGAGGACATATTACCCAGTTTAAGGTATTTTGTTATAGCAGCTCAGGGATTCTCTTAGTACTACCATACCCTGTGATTAATATCAGTGAAAAACCCAATCCAGGCAGTGATACTAATTGTACATATATTTCAGGACTGAAGTTTTGGTTCACCCCACCAAGTGAAGAAGAAACCAGCTGCGGTGCTTGCTGAAGACAAAGGAAATGCATAGTAGAAGAAGGTAGTTATAACTACCAACTATGACCACATGTTCAGTTGCAGAAATGAGCAGTATAATTGATAGGCATATTTTTCCATATTTTGCTAAACATATTTGTGTATATGTGTGTGTTTTGGGTTTTCCCCCCTCTTATTCCTCTATCATGGAATATAAGATGTATTGGCTTTATATCACAGTATTTAAGTATTGTTAAATTTACATATCAAGGACCAGGCAGGGTGACTCACATCTATAATCCTAGCACTTTGGGAGGCTGACGTGAGAGGATCACTTGAGCTCAGGAGTTCAACACCAGCTTGGGCAGCATAGTGAGACCTCATATCTATTTTTAAAACAATACATGTCAAGAAGAAAAGTAAACATCACTTAAGGACTTGACTTCCTCTCTGGGAACTGAGTTAGTATATTTTCAGTTGTATACAGAATAGTTGTATCATGTTACACTGAATATGACCTTGTTATGATCTTTATTTAGAGACTCAATATGATTAAGAAAATGCATATGAGTGCCAGGTTAACAAGGAGCATAGACTTGTGAAGGTTAATTTTATGTGTCAACTTGACTGGACCATGGGGTGCCCAGATGAAACATTATTTCTGGTCACAATTGAATAAAATTGGAGATCAATAGCAAAAAGAAAACTGGAAAATTCACAAATAAGTGGAAATTAAACAATACTCTTGAACAATCAATAGGATGAAGAAGATTTTTTAAAAAGTTAGAATATATCTGAGACAAATGAAAATTAAAACACAACATACCAAAACTTACAGGATATAGCAAAAATAGTACTAAGAGGAAAGTTTGTAGTGCTAAATGCTTAGATTTAGAAAGAAGAAAAATGCCAAATGAACCATCTAACTTAATACCTCAACTAACTAGGAAAGAAGACAAACTAAGCCCAAAGTTAGAAGAAGGGAGAAAATAATAAAGATTATAGAAAAAATAAATAAAATAGAGAAAAGCAATGTAAGAATCAATAAACCAAAGAGTTTTTTTAAATCAACAGAATTGATCAACCTTTAGCTAAACAAACTAATAGAAAAAGAAAAGACAAATTAAAAAATTTGAAATGAAAGAAGAGCCATTATAACTAAGGCCATAGAAATTAAAAAAAAAAAATAGGAGGCCACTATGAACAATTATATGTCAACAAAATGGATAACATAGAAGAAAATTATATTCTCCTAGAAATACACAACCTACCAAGAGTAAATCACGAAGAAATTGTAGACCCATAACTAATAAGTACATAGAATCAGTAATCAAAAACCTTCCAACAAAGGAAAGCCCAAGACCAGATGGCTGCGCTGGTAAATTCAACTAAACATCTAAAGACAAATTAATACCAATCAGTCTTCCTCAAGCATTTCCAACAAATGGAAAAGAAAAGAGTATTTCCAAACTTATTAGGCCAGCATTATCCTGATGCCCCCCCCACCCCCCAAAAAAAAACCTACAAGTAGCCTACAGGTCTGTATCCCTGATGAATATACAGACAAAAATCCTCAACAAAATACTAGCAAACTGAATTTAACAGCACAATTAAAGAAACATACACCATGAACAAGTGGGATTTATCATGGGGATGCAAGAATAGTTTAATATATAAAAATCAATTAATGTAATACATCACATTTACATAACCAGGGATAAAAATTACATGATCATCTCAGTAGATGTAGATAAAAATGTATTTAAATTCAACACCATTTCACAATAAACACTCAACAAATATGGCATAGAAGAAATTTATCTCAACATATTCAAGCCATATATGAAAAGCCCACAATTAACATAGCAACAGTGAAAAACTGAAAGTTTTTCTAATATTAAAAACTAGACATGCATCTTCTATTCTCTGACCACTTGTATTCAACATAGTAGTGGAAGTTCTAGCCAGAGCAATTAGACCAGTAAAAAGAAATAAAAGATATTAAAATCAGGAAAAAAACAGTTAAATTTTCTCTGTTTAAAGATGACATAATGTTATATGAAGAAAACCTTTAAAAAATCATTAAAAAAAGAAGAGTTGGAACTAATAAATAAATTCAGTAAATTTGCAGGATACAAAATCAACATATGAATATCAGTTGCAACTACACACATTAATGAACTATGTGAAGAGGAAATTAAGACAACAATTTAATTTATAATAGCATCAAAAATAATAAAATACTTGAGTAAATTTAACCAAGAAGAATTTGTACACTGAAAACTACACAATATTGCTGAAAGAAATCAAAGAAGACACTACTAAATGTAAAGACACTCTGCATTCATGGATTGAAAGATTTGGTTAAGAAAAACATCCATACTACCCAAAGCAATATACAGATTTAGTGTAATCTCTATCAAAATTCCAATGGTATTTTTTACAGAAATGAAAAAAAAAAATTCTAAAATTCAAGTGAAACCACATAGGACCTAAAAAGTGAAGACAATCTCAAGAAAGAACAAAGCTGGAGACCTCACACTTCTTTACTTCAACCTGTATTACAAAGCTATAGTAGTTAAAAGAGCATTGTGGCCAAGCACAGTGGCTTACATCTAAATCCTAGCACTTTGGGAGGCCAAGGTTGGAGGGTCACTTGCAACCAGGAATTTGAGACCAGCCTGAGAAACATACCAAGATTTCATCTTTACAAAAAATTTAAAAATTAACTGGGCATTGTGGTGTGCACATATAGTCCCAGCTACTCAGAGGGTGTAGTGGAAGGATTACTTGAGCCCTAGGAGTTCAAGGCAGCAGTGAGCTAGGATAGTGTGCTGCACTCAAACCTGTGAAATAGAGTGAGAACCTGTCTCTAAATAAATGATACTTTTTTAAAAGTATTGTAATGATATAAAGATAGATGTATAGACTAACAAAACAGAATAAATAACCTAGAAATAAATGCACACATATATGTTCAATTGATCTCGGACAGGGTTACCAACAATACACAATGGGGAAAGGACAGTCTCTTCTATAAATGCTTTTAGGAAAACTGGATATTCACATGCAAAAGAAAAATTTGACCCTTATCCTATGCCATACACAAATATCAACTCAAAATGGATTAAAGATATAAGTATAAAATGTATAAATATAAAATTACTAAATTAAAACATTGGAAAAAAGCTTCTGCAAAACATGAAAAAACAAACTGCACAGCAAAGAGGCAAGTTCTTGAATGGGAGAAAACATTTGCAAATCATATATCTCATAAGGAGCTCATACCCAAAATGTGTAAAGAACTCATACAACTCAATAACAACAAAGTTATAAAACTTAAAAATTGGGCAAAAGAATTGAATAGATATATCTCCAAAGAAAACAAAGAATCTGTGTCCCCACTACCAGTCCTCTTATAAGCTAGGGTAACTTCATGATTTCTTGACCTAACTGGCTAGCTGAAATAGCCTAGGACCAATTCAAGTACAGAGGGTCCTCCAATAAAGAATAAACTGGAGAAAGAGATCCAAGATGGCTGATTAACAACAGCTCAGGATTGTAGCGCCCAGTAAAAGCGCAGACAGCGAGTGGACGCCGCACTTTCAGACGAATTTTTGTTGCCCACAGACTGGGAGATTCCCGGCAGAGGAGCCACACAGGTCACGAGAGCGACATTTTTGGCTGGCGCGGCTGTTTTGCCGGCACCTGGGCACGGCGCTTCTCGGCGTGGAGTATACGGGACAGGGTGCCCTTTGACTCCGGCTCGGCTGGTCCCATCACCACAAGGAGAAGAGCAATTGGAAGCGCTGAGGTCTGAGAGTTTCACAGTAAGCACAGCTGAACAGGGAAGGCCCAGCTCTGCGGGGAAGGGGCGTCCACCAAAGGAAAACTAAGAAACAGAAAAAACTTCATCACCAGGTGGAGAGATCCAAGATGGCCGATTAACAACAGCTCAGGACTGTAGCTCCCAGTGAAAGCACAGAGAACGAGTGGACGCCGCAATTTCAGACGAATTTCTGTGGCCCACAAACTGGGAGATTCCCGGCGGAGAAGCCACACGGGTCGCCAGCACGACTCTTTTGGCCGGGACAGCTGTTTTGCCAGTG